>JAODAL010039980.1:0-37426 GCA_025379985.1 Phyllomedusa bahiana
TTGTTTCCAAACTGCTGATCCTGTGCCAAAGTCCGCCTCCTCCTCCTCCACCACCTCCTTAACCTCCACTGCAGCGACAAATCTTAGTGCTCCTCCAGCATACCACATGTGCAGGACATGGCGGTGTCACGCAGTTCTACACTTGGTTTACCTGGGCGAACGAAGTCACACACTGCTCTGAGTCATGAAAGACGAAATTGATTCCTGGCTTTCTCCGCGACAACTGAAAATTGGAACCATGATGACAGACAGTAGAAAGAACATGGAGTCCACGCTGCGCCGAGGAGGGCTGAGCCATGCGCCCTGCATTGTACACGTATTTAATCTGGTTGTCAAATGGTTCCTCAAGTCTTGCACCTATCTGCAAGACATTCTAAAAATGGCCAGGAAACTTTGCATGCACTTCAGCCATTCCTATATCGCCAAGCACACACTCCTTGAGCTGTGGCGGCAGAACGGTCTCCCCCAACATAGGCTGATATGCGACATTTCCACCCGTTGGAATTCCAGCCTCCATATGTTGGACCGACTATATGAACAGGGAAAGGCCATTAATGATTTCTTGATGATTCAAGTGAACAGGAGTACTCCCCTGTGTAATTTTGATGTCAGCCAGTAGCAGCTCATGCGTGACACCTGCCATTTGCTCAGGCCCTATGAGGAGGCCACGTTATTTGTCAGCCGTCAAGACTCGGGATGAACGTCATTCCACTGCTTTATGTCCTGGAACAGATGCTGCAAAATCTGTCTGGTCAGGTGACTGGAGACATGTCGACTACATCTCACGGCCACATGAGTCCGGTGACTTTACTGGAGGATAAGGGGGAGAGGAGGACATTGGAGCACAAGCAATGTCTGGCGACATGAGTGTTTTTTCTACCTAGGTGACAGTAGAGGAGGAGCAGGAGCAGCTGGAGGAGGTAGAGGGAGATGAGGAAGATGAGGCAGATGACCGAGACACACTGTGGCAGTATACAGTGGAGATAGAGTCAGGGAGTCCCTCAGAGTCACTTGCGCAGATGGCCCGCTGCATGCTGATTTGCCTGGGTAGTGACAGCCGAATAGTCACCATCCAGCAGAAAGATGACTTCTGGCTCTCCACCCTCTTGGACCCTCTCTACCGGTCCAAGCAGCTTTGTGAGAAAGCAACAACTGTTGGTGCAATTATTAGAAAATGGAAGAAACACTATATGAATGTATTTCTTCCTTGGTCTGGGGCCTCATGCAAGATCTCGCCTTGTGGGGTAAGAATGATACTGAGAAAGGTCAGGAATCTAAACAGAACTTCAAGAGAGCACCTGATCAATGACCTGAATAGAGCTGGGACCACAGTCTCACAGATTACCATTACTAACACACTACACAGTCATGGATTAAAATCCTGCAGTGTATGGAAGGTCTCCATGCTCATGCTAGCACATGTCCAAACCTATTTTGAAGTTCACTAATGACCATCTAGATGATCTAGAGGGGGCATGGGAGAAGATCATGTGGTCAGATGAGACCAAAATAGAACTTTTTGGTATCAACTCCACTCCCCATGTTTGGAGGAAGAAGGATAATATAATAATAATAATAATCTTTATTATATAGCGCCAACATATTCCGCAGCACTTTACAATATAGAGGGAATAAGCACAGACAAACCAGACATTACATTATAAAAAAGCTACTGACAAATGAGACACGCGGTGTGAGGGCCTTGCTCGCAAGAGCTTACAATCTATTATGGTGTATGGGTGAAACAAAAGGTGACAAGTGCTTGGTTTACAATGGACCAGCCATGTTACATAAAGATGGGGTAGTATACATAAAATGTGGATGAACCTGCCATCCCAACCATACATCTGTATACAGATAAGTGCCTGTGGGTGCCAAAGTGCAGGAAGTGACGAATCTGTGACAGAATTTGGAGGGTTGACAATTACGGATCTTGATAGGCTTGTCTAAGAAGATGAGTTTTCAGAGCGCACTTAAAACTGTGAGGGTTGTGAGTGTGCCTGATCACATGGGGTAACATGTTCCAGAGAACTGGTGCAATACGTGAAAAATCTTGGAGACGGGCATGGGAGGTTCGGATGAGTGAGGTGTGTAGTCTTAGATCAGTAGCAGAGCGGAGAGAACGGGTTGGGTGGTAGACAGAGATAAGGGAGGAGATGTATGGGGGTGAGTACAAACCCAAGGACACTGTCCCAACCGTGAAGTATGGGGGTGGAAACATCTTACTTTGGGGGTGCTTTTCTGCAAAGGGGGCAGAATGACTGCACCGTATTAAAGGGAGAATGGATGGGGCCATGTATTGCGAGATTTTGGCGAACAACCTCCTTTCCTCAGTAAGAGCATTGAAGATGGGTTATGAATGAGTCTTCCAGCAGGACAATGATCCGAAACACACAGCCAAAGCAACTAAGGAATTATTCCATAAGAAGCATTTCAAGGTCCTGGGGTGTCCTAGCCAGTCTCCAGACCTGAACCCAATGTAAAATCATTGGAGGGAGCTGAAACTCAATGTAGCCAGGCAACAGCCCCAAAATCTGAAAGATCTGGAGAAAATATGTATGGAGGAGTGGGTCAAAATATCTGCTGCAGTGTGTACAAACTTGAGTGAGAAATACAGGAAACACCCGATCTCTGTAATTGCAAACAAAGGTTTCTGTACCAAATATTAAAGAGGGTTTCTTAAAGAAAAACTGACAGGTCTGTAATAGTGAGGCTTCTTGCTGGTTGGTAGGTGATGAAATACTTATTTCATGCAATGAAATGCAAATTAATTATTTAAAAATCATGTGATTTTCTGGACTTTGTTTTTAGATTCTGTCTCACACAGTTGAAGTGTACCTACGATAAAAAATTACAGATCTCTCCATTTTTTGTAGGTGGGGAAACTTGCAAAATCACCAGTGTATCAAAAACCTATTTTCCCCCTTGTATTATTGTATTTGTAAATCTATATAGACCCCAGCTATGCCACTGTTGTTTTGGCACTAGTTTGCTGGAGGAAGCTGGGCTTGATTGGGTGTCCATGGGGGTTGTTAGAAGCATGGCCCGGTATAATGTCATGGGCTTGGGCATGATTAGAGTCATGGTTTGGTTTGCTCTGGGGCCCTTAATGCTCTTAGGATATTTCTGCCCTTAAAATGGAGTTATTTCATAATTTTTTCTCTACTTTCTCTGGAAAAACATATACTATTAATTAAAATAATTAAATTTTATTTGCTTTAGGTATGTTTATAAAGTCAAAATGTTCATCTATAAAACAAGCATTGTTTTGTGTAATATCTGTGTTTTTTGTATTTGCTACAAATGAGAAAAGCTGGGTGAACATAATTTTCCTTCTTTTGGAGTTTTTTGCTTTCTAAAGCCCGCCACTTACATAACACCACTAAGTTGGAGTGTAAAACTAGACAAACATGTAAGACAGCTGTATCTCAAATAATCATTCAATTGATAGCTATCTTTTCCGAACATACCCATATATATTATTGTTTTACTCAGTCAAGATCTGTGTTCTTTCAATATGAGAAGTGATGTTAGCAACACTTCTGGGTCTCAAAAGCAAAGTATCAGACATTTTAAGGTGCACACATAAACCATGCGTTAACACAAGCTTTACAATTGGGTATCATTAATGTAACATCAAGAGCCACTGGTGCCACCATACTCCTACCTGCTCCTCCATTCAGCTAATGGACCTTGGTAACTAACCTTCATAGCTACCCAAAAACATCCTAACAGGTAACAGTTACTCAGGTTATATTCCCACATTAGTGAGAGAGTCTGCTGCACAGCTCATAGTTTATTGCTGATTCCAATGCAAAACATAGGCCCACATAAATGCACTACTTTTTCCCCCACTTAACAACATGATTTCCACCTCCTTATGACCATTTCCAGTATTTAGTTATGCTACAGCTGAAAGGGGCTGCGCCAGAAATCAGGCGTCTTTTCAGCCCGGCATCTAGCGCAGCTCCATTCGCTATAGTTTTAATTTGCCTGCACGCCAATATCAGGCACATTAAAGAGCACCCACGGCACTTTGTTATGCCTCTGATTTTGGGGGGTGTGCGGGAGGCGTGGTGCACTAGAACCGTATGCAGCTATAGATTTAAAGCTTTAATACAGCAATTCCAAGTGCATTACTGCTGGAACAGTAATTCTGAGCCAGAATTGTCGTCTTAGTACTAGAATGTGGCTGATTTATGACCTGCAGTAGACCGGGTTCATAAATTCAGGCGCATTCTACACTATTCTTATGCTCTTTAAAATTGCTGTCTAAGCACCATAAATCATACATAACACCCCAAGTTCCTTTCTTTGTATACAGCTTGACCACCTCTGTAAAACACCAACCATGTGACTCTTATTTCATGGCTTCTGTAAAACTCAAACTCATACAGTACAATGTTAAAACTCAACAATTCCCAAAAGTGTTAACCTGGTCAATGTCCATTTCTCCCTTCCTGTTACTGAGCCTTCTTCTTGAAATTATAATAGAGTAGATTGCTTTTCATCCATATCTTATTTGCCTCTCCGGGAAACAAGCACAAGGTAATGATCCATTCTCAACTTCCTGACTGTCACAATACTGAAGCAAAGGGACATCAAAAATCATTCCCAAGGCTTATAGTTCCCACAACCACTCAAAATGATATCCCCACAATGCACCCCAATCAAAAGGGCTATGTACACCCTCCACTGCATTTTTCTATTCTGACCACCACTATCCTTAAGCCAATGCGTTCCATTTAACCCTCTTTCTTAGACAGGAACTGAACTCCAACTGTTCTTCACTTCTATGTAAACTAAAGTCTTGGTAATATCCCCTAACCCATATAGCTTTGGCCCTACCCCTCCATGAGCCTTCCTCTCATCCTACCAAAATACTTTCACAGAAAACTGAAGTTTCTCTGCCTATCTGTGTCTAAATTTCTTCCACATTGCTGTGGCCAAAAAAATTTTGTAAAATATTTTGTATATTTTACCTAAAACTGAATTTATGTCTGACAAAATTGTTACTTGCTATTGACACAAAGATCAGTCTATTAAACACTAAGGGTACGTTCACATGACGTATTTGCACGTCGTGATTTCATAAAATATGCCCTGCAAGTATTGTAAAAACAATGTCACTAGTAAAAGCTCCTTAGATTAGTCACCCAGGCTGGTGCCAGGAAGGTGAAGGAGGACTATTTGTTCCAGAACTTGCAGGTGACTAGTGGCCTAGAGGGGATGGAAATAAAGTTTTGATGGGGCTCTTCTATTTTCATAGAGGACTTGTAATAGAGAAGATACAGAATATCCGAGAACCAAAAAAAAATCCATACAAACATGTTAAGAACATACAAACTTCATAAAGATGCCATCCTTAATTTAACCTCATCGTAAGGTTATGTCTCCACAGCATTGGACAAAAAACTCACTGAAAACCAAGTCCTAAAAATGTTCATAAAACTGAGTTTTTTTGTCCACTGCCTGTCAAAATAAGTCTGTTTTGTTGGTGCGTGTTTTACACACTTTTTTGCAGAAATGCAAAGCATTATAATTGCTATGGATTTCTGCAAAAGATGTGCAAAAAAAGTCTAATGCTTTACATATACTCCAATAATAAATTTTCTGCCCTGCTCAGTCGTTTTTTGCAACATGTTTTAACCCCTTAACAACCGCCCACTGACTTTTGGCGTCAGCTGGTGCGGGTCGTTCGTCTACAGCGACGTATTTCTGTAGACTTCGGGGTTTGCGGCACCGCAACTGAGCTGAGATCGGGGCTGTACTACACAGCCCCGATCCCAGAGCATGTCCTGAGAGCACCGGGGTGCAGAGGAAACCTCCGCAACCCGATGCTTTAACCCTTTGATTGCGGCCGTGCGTGGCCCTAGTGTAATCAAAGGGTTCCCCTGCTCTGTCGGGTGATCGGAACACCCGGTCACCCGACAGAGCCTGGGAAACGGCTGCACAGTCAGCCCTGGGGACCTAGAGTGGCCCCGGAGCTGTCTGTGTAACAAGCCAGTGATCAGGCCAGCCTGTGTGCTGTCTGAACACTGCCAGTGTCAGACTGATACAGATCATAATTAGTGTTGAGCGATTATTATCGACAAAGTTGAAATCGGCACAGTTTTTATGTTGATCGAAATTTTTAGATCATGCGATAATGCGATAATTTAGGTTAAAATCTGTGCAGCATCTATTAATATCGTGCCATTTTCGGCGCTTCCTGTCATTTTGGCGGCCAGCAAATCAGCTTACAGAATAGAGCAGGGTGAGATGTGCGTGCGACGTCATGACTGGGATGTGTATAGTTGCGATTGGCTGGAAAAATCACATGACCTCGTTTTACATAGAACAGCGTTTCCTGATCATGATCAGTGTCTCTCAGCGTCTCATAGCAGTAGGACGTGCGCTCTGCCTGTGTCCAAACAGCTCAGCGAAATTATTCTATTTCTTCACAGAGAAAGCTCTACTGTTAGCTGTGATCCTTACAACTTAGTTAGATCAGAGATTGGAAGATTTTATGTAGTTTGGTAGAGAATTTTAAAGGAGCATCTACCGCTGTAAAGTCACAGGTGGGAGGGGGGGGGCGGAGGGGGCCCGCGGGCGAACACGGACACGCTGTTTAAAGAATAAGGGATATGGTTCCCCAAGACTTAGTGTAGACATTGCACTGCAAAATAGCTTTATTATTAACAGTTTTCTATTGAAATATTTCCTGGATATTGGGCAGCCTGAACTTATATTAGGATACACATCTTTTCTAGTAACTGCAGGTCTCTTTGTTAGGTGCAAAACTCCACTTTTATTATTAGTATACATTTCAGATAGGTGTTCTTTTTCAAATTTGCCCATTCCAGCTTTGTTGATAAAATGAGAAAAAGAATGCCAAGAAAAAGGGCACCTGGGTGGAACAGGAGCGTTAACCACCAGTATTTCCAAGTGAAGCTCAATTGGTCTGCACTCATACGGAGGGGCAAGCGCTACCCAGGACAGGGACAGTATATGTCCAGTGAAACTAAAATGGTGGTTGAAAGACTCCTTTTTCCAGCACTTTTTAATCTGGGGTCATGCAGGTTTGGGGCTCATGCTGTGGCTCAGGACAGGGATAGTCTATGTCCAGTGAAACTTAAATGGTGGTTGAAAGACTTCTTTTTCCGGTACTTTTTAATCTGGGGTCATGCAGGTTTGGGGCTCATGCTGTGGCCCAGGACAGGGATCGTCTATGCCCAGTGAAACTAAAATGGTGGTTGAAAGACTCCTTTTTCCGGCACTTTTTAATCTGGGGTCATGCAGGTTTGGGGCTCATGCTGTGGCTCAGGACAGGGATAGTCTATGTCCAGTGAAACTTAAATGGTGGTTGAAAGACTTCTTTTTCAGGCACTTTTTAATCTGGGGGTCATGCAGGTTTGGGGCTCATGCTGTGGCCCAGGACAGGTATAGTCAATGTCCAGTTCAACTAAAATGGTGGTTGAAAGACTCCTTTTTCCGGCACTTTTTAATCTGGGGTCATGCAGGTTTGGGGCTCATGCTGCGTTCCAGGACAGGTATAGTCAATGTCCAGTTCAAGTAAAATGATGGTTCAAATAATACTGCCTTCTGGCAATTTTTAATTTCTGGGTGATGCAGGTTTAAGGGTCATGTTGTGGAACAAGACAGGGAAAGAGAATGGACTGTGATATTTATTCTGAGGCTTTTATAACCTAAGTGTGATGCCTAAGATGTAGCACGTATCCATTTGACTGTTGTGGATTTTAATTCCAGCTTCTTCAGCCCTGTTTGGGTGTAAGAACGAAGGTGTTGTTGCTCTCCCATAGACTTTAATGGTCATCGGCGATCATCTATCATCGACCATCGAATATCTTGTCGATGATGGCCGACTATCGACCATCGACCGATGTCGATAGCCAACGTAATCGCTCAACACTAATCATAATGTATTAGCATATATGAATATGATAATATATTAATAAGTGTAAAAAAAAAAAAAAAAAATGTAAAACAGTTCTCCCTTCAGGGGATTAAAAAAAAAAGTAAAAAAAAAAACACATAAAAAGTGTAAAAAAATAAATAATAAAATAAAAATAAATATTTAATAGAAAATAATTGTGCATAAATTACACACACAAAAAAACTACACATATTAGGTATCCACATGACCGTAATAACCTGTAGAATTAATCTAACAAGTTATTACGTGTGAAATGTGAATGATGTAAAAAATGTACAAAAAGAAAAAAAAAATTTTAAAAATAAAAAATAAAAATCTGCAATTATTTATAAGTGAACTTAAACTATTCCCCAATAAAGTACAACTTGTCTCGAGTAAAAATAGGCCTCATACAACTGCGTCATTGAAAAAATAAAAAATTTACAACTGTTGAAACACAAGGAGGCAAAAACTAAAGAAACGTTCTGGTCATTAACTACTTTTCAGGCCTGGGAGTTAAGGGGTTAAAAAACGACCAGCAAAAAAAAACATGCAGAAAAAAAAAGTTCTGTGGAGACAACAGAAAGTTTTTACTATTAAAGTCTCCTGTTTTCAGTAGTTTTTTCAGCATTTTTAGAAAATGAAAACCGCTGAAAGAACGATCGTTTTTGTGTGCAGTGGAGACATAGCCTAACAGTAATAACACACGCACTCTTACTATTCTGCTGATAACGTCACTGAAGTCTGAATGTATGTTTCTTTAATTATATAGATTTTTTTTCTTATAGCATTCCTAAAATCTTTACAGCACATCAGACCGAGTCCAAATATGTGTTTAGCAACGGGCGCCAAAATTCCTAAAGCCAGCTCTGCTTATGGAAAAGCTGTCCCTGATAATATTGTTCATTGTTCCGTCTGCACTTGAAATATGCAAGTATCCAGCTGCCTCAATTGTAAGCAGTAGAATGTTTTTACAATGTTTGCTATCTAACATAAAACACTTTGTATGATAAAACAACACATTCTGTCTTTTCAACAAACTGAAAAATGTTGGTGGTTAACTTCCCTGACATCATTATAAACACAAATATTTTTGAATCAAGTGTATTGAAAAAGACTCTAACAGCTGCGTGTCCCCCTTCAATATGAAATCAGTAAGATCAATAGACAAAGAGATTTAGTGATGTTTTTCATAAAAAAAGGTGTAGATAAGCATTAATATAAAGCAAAAATAATTGCCATTCGAAGGCCTAGATTTACCATTCAATTTCCTATTTTTGCGGTGTTAAGTGTTACAGTCTGAAACTTATTCGTATGGCTTTTATGATAGATGAGTACTACAATCACCAATGACAGAACATAAACAAAAACTTTACTTGCCAAAGAGCCTTTGCCCTTGCCGAGGTAAGCTGCATCAGCTTCCATATTATCCCTGCTGATTTTGGCTTTTGACATTTCCTAAGTAATCTTACACAGGATTCAGTGTTTTAAGTATCAAGCTGCCAAAATATGATGTTTTATCTTGGGTGAAATATGTAAAATGAGATTCAGAAAATATATCTAGCCTTTTTATGACTTTTTCCTTTTTTGTCATTTTTGTAAGCATGGAATTTTGTTACCACTTCATTCTGTTATACAAAATGAACATTCTATAGTCTTTATATGAATTTGTTTAGCATACCATAAAGATAGCATATGTGCCAGAAATAAGCACATTTGTAAGTTAAAAAATCAATGAGAGATCAAGACAAATAGTGCACTCAGTGTCCTTTATGTCTAGCCACTACAAGGCAATATAAGGTGACTCTTAGGGCATGTCCCCACGGCAAGGGTTTTCGGCCGGTTTTTCAGCCGGTTTGCAGTTTTTCAGACCGCCTGACAAACCGGCCGAAAATTAGCACAATTGTGCTCTATGGAAAACCCGTGCAGCAGTCCCCACTGCATGGGTTTTCCGCCTGGCGGTTTTGCCGCCCGCGGTCCGCTCAAAAAACATTGAGAATGTTCATTCTCAATGGGAGGGTGGAGGGCTCTTCTCCGCTCATCACGGAGAAAAGCCGCCGCACCCCCGCCCCCCTCGCGGCCGTGGGCACGGCCGCAAAACAGAACAAATACCGGCCGGTTGACGTGTGAACGCAGCCTTATGCTTTTGTATAAAACTTTAACAATATAACACTTAACCATTGTATTTCCCTCATATTTTTGGGCTCTTGCTGACTCTACAAAAGCCCCTCCCCAGGACTGTGTTGCTTTATACAAGCTATCTCTTAGAATACACAGCACTACATAACTTAAAGGAATTTTCTTACTAGGCTCTTTCACTGAGTCACAAGCAGTTTTACTCTCATTCTGTCTCCTCAGATTGTGGGTGGTTCTAAAGCAGTGATAAGCATACCTAGCATATCTGTAAGTAGTTAAGCTGTTATACTGATAAGTGCAGTAGATGGAATCTTCAGTAAACACAAGGTACATGTGCTGTGAGGATTGAAACCAGTTGCTTATCTGTGATCTTGTTAGGGGTCATTCACACTGCGTTTTTTAAATGTTACGCTTGGATATGTTTTGGAGTAGAAACATAGGAGACGATAAACACACAAGAGCATATGTAATTCTATGTATATGTCACCGTTATTTAAGACATAAACAAGGTATACGTTTGTATATGGTTACATCCATTTATGTATATATGTGTACATTTTTAAACACTTTTATGCCTTAGTAAAATCCCATGATGTTAATAAAAAAGTAAAGTCGTGTGCATTAAATGTGTGCAAATTTATACACTTACGTTTACATACATCAGTCATAGACTTCAATGTTAAAAAGAAGTATGCAAACGTATGCGTTTTTATGTGGGACACAAAAGTGTAAACCACGCTTTTGTATGCATGTCAGAAACGGTATCCAAATGCAATTTATCTCAAATAGAGTCAAAAGTATCCACTTTTGACTGTACCTTTCTACTATTGTACTCAATGAATACATCAGACTATGTCTTTGGATACTGTTTTGTACCATTCAAACATATACGTTTAATGTATCGGCAAAACGCTGTATGAGATAATTAGTTTTCTCTGGATGCTCTGTCTGTCCGTGGGGTGACATCACTCCCTGCCCTGACCTTTCAGCTAATCAGATAACAAAGTTATGGTCAGGCAAACAGGTAACCATAGAAACCTGTGTGGACTCAAAAGCACATAAAATGTCTCGTATCTCATGACTAAAGTAACATCTATTGACCAATATATTTAGAAAAAAATATTAATTTAACTGCCCGTTCATGTTGAAAGCTAATCTTTGCAGTGAGAAAACCCCATTAAGTATTTTGGTTAATCCTCACAAGCCCATACCTTACTCTCAGGGGCCCACTTTCAGAATCTACTTCTTTCTAAAAGACAGGAGAGTAGTTCCAGCTTCCTAGACCTTACCCTTATGGCTCCAACTCCATCACCACTCTTACTACCATTAGAGCCTAGTCCAATGTTTTTCAGGACTGATTCCACTAGTCTACACTTCAGGCCTAATCTTGTAGGCCACATCTTAGACCTCCAGGGCAACTAAATTTCCACTGTTGCCACCGACTTCCCCTTGCTCAGGTCAAGAATCTTCTGTGACTCTCCACCTCGGCTCGGCACAAGCCATTAGTCCACGACTTGGATAGGGAGAGACTGCAGTACCAACAACTTGGACAGGGTCACGGTCAGCTTCTGCACCTTAGAATGGTTGGACGCATACTGTTGTCTCTTGGCAATCACCTCGTTGAATGACTGCTGGCGCCATGAGTGGCGAGTAGCAGGAGCAGCTGGTCCGGGAGATGATGGCAAAGGTGGTGGAGCCTTGACTGGCTGCAAAGGCATGCGTGCCACTGGGCGCTGCTGCTGCTGTTGCTGCTGCGGCAGGATGGACCACCACATCTGAGACACGTTTCTTCCAGGCCACTGGATGGTGACGCTGCATGTGTTGACACAGGGTGGTGGTGCCAATGTTAGCTCTCTGGCCACGCTCCACTTTTTGCCCACAGATGCTACATATACACATGTTCGGCTCCTCTGGTGTCTTAGCAAAAAACTGCCACACCGCCGAGTAGGTGATTTTACCATCAACGTTTCGCACTGAGTGACTACTAACGCTGCTGCCTTGCTGAGCCCCTGTGCCGCTACGTTCTTGGACCTGCAAAGAGGGTTTTTTACCCTGTGGCTGTTTGGCTCTCCCGGGCCATGCCAGCTAAGGGTTGTGTCTGACGTTCCCACCGACTCTTGACTGGGGTTGTCAGATGTCAACTGGGAGGAAGCGGATGAGCTAGTCAACCAAATAGATCCCTTGGGTTGCTGGTCAACACACGGCCGCTAGATGACACCGGCATTTCTGGCCTCACTGAGTCACCCCTGCTGCGACGTCCCCTTACTGTGCTGCGACCTGTGCCTGCTTCAGGAACGTTTGTGCCACTAACACTCGCATGTGAAGGGCCTGCCATCTCTCTGTCTGACATACTGTTTGATCAAAAATTTACAGACTCTGATTAATGAAGATATCTGTATATGATAAATACACACCCTGTATTTGACTCCAAATGAATCCACTAACAGGCTTTAGTAACCCTTGGATATTAAATGTGCTCCAGAAATGACCAGAAGAAATTTAGTCGTATATGGGGATGATGAACACGCTGTATTTTACTACAAATATACCCACTAACAACAGGCTTAATTAACCCTTGGATATTAAACGCGCTCCAGAAATGACCAGAAAAAATGTAGTCGTATATAGGGGTGAAAAACACGCTGTATTTTACTCCATATAAAACCACTAACAACAGGTTTAATTAACCCTTGGATATGAAATGTGCTCCAGAAATGACCAGAAAAAATGTAGTCGTATGTGGGGGTGAAAAGCACGCTGTATTTTACTACAAATACACCCAATAACAACAGACTTAATTAACCCTTGGATATTAAATGCGCTCCAGAAATGACCAGAAGAAATTTTGTCATATATGGGGGTGAAAAACACGCTGTATTTTACTACAAATACACCTAATAACAACAGGTTTAATTAACCCTTGGATATTAAATGCACTCCAGAAATGACCAGATGAAATTTAGATGTATATATTGGGATAAAAAAAACATACTGTATTTGATTCCAAATGGACCAGTAACAGGCTTGAGAAATCCTTGGATATTAATTTCCCTACTGAAATGAACAGGTGAAATTTAAATGTATATGGGGCAGAATTAGACCCAACCTGGACTTTAATGAGAATACCCCACAAACTAAAACAAATTGATAACGGAAAAGGAGCAGTCTCTGATAAAAGCAGTTTCTTTCAGAATGGATCAGCAGATACAGAACGCTGGCAAACAACTGACAGACTTCTGGTGGTCTCCGCCCCCAGTCGCTGAAAAAAGCAATTTGCTTTGAGTGAGAGCTATGCAGCAGCAGCAGACTGACGCTTATGTCAGGGCACAACGAGAGAACTGTGAGGAGAGAGCGTGTCGTCCTTATTTATTGCGTGACGTCACAGAAGCCCGGGGCCCTCGTTTGGGGCTTCATGTCGCACTGTCATTGGGGGGTTTTTTCTTTCTTCCCCCAATTTCTCTCCCCATTAAGCCGGGTTTTGCGGCCATTTTAGCAATAAAGAACGCGCTTCGTTCCCGCAAATCACCCTAATCTTCGACTTCGTACAGAACCAACGTTTTCCTGAAATTCTAAACGAATTCCACTTCGTTAGAATCGATTCGCCCATCTCTAGCCTTGTGCATTATAATAAAATTGTACTTTTATTTAAACATATCAGATATTCAGATAAAATTGAAAAATAAATAAATTTAAGGGAACGTCCACATGGCAAGTAAAATTTACTTATTAAATTCTAGTGTATCATGGAGTTCTAGATCATTTTTTCTCGGACGAATTTACAATCCCATTCATCTCTATGAGGTTTTGATACGGATCTAGAAATGTTTTGGATGCGTTTTATGACGTGACATACGGTGGAAGATTGAACATGTTCAAAGTTTTTTCTAACTCTTAAAAGCCGACCTCCAAAAATACACATTGCTTGGACTACAAGGCATATTCTCTAGTGAGGTCAATGGTCAATTTTACATTCGCTTTTAGATAAGTATTTAAAGTCGGAATCCACGTGGATTCCGACTTGAAATGCTTGTTGTGTAGATGGACCTAAAGGAGTATTCCCATTCTATTTACAGAATGTGCCATAAATGTCCAATAGGGACCTGCACCTATCTAGAGAACATACCGCCTGCGCTTGCAGGAAATTAAGAGGTGGCTGCACATGTGTGACTGACTGTTCACTTCCATGGGAGTTCTGAGTATAGCCCAGTATGTTTAGAAGGAGAGAACCATGAATAGGCAGCCTCCTCTCTGTTCTTCTGGATATGACATTAATGTCTTAATGGGAACACCCAGTAATTTTAAAAATTGTATCCTTTACTATAAAAAGTATTTGGCTATGTGGAATCACCATATTGTAAAGTTATTTATACTTCAACAGATTTTATCATGCTGGTAATGTATAATTGACTCAGATAAACTGCCATTTATTTATTCCTAGATTTAAAACAGGAAATCATGCCAATAATCATAAGTTAAAGATCAGTAACTTCTTCCAGCTCATTGAACTTTTAGTTTTTCCAACATCACTGATAAAATAAAATAGCTGCCAATGACACTACCTCCAATACGCCAACAAAAATCAGCATCTTGGTTATGTGGGGATTTAAGGACGGAAATACTATGAATCCTGTGTTTTTGCTGGTATGCGTTACAAAGAAGGCTATTTATGTTTATTGCTATCCTGAAATCCACATAACTTTTCAACAAAGAAAAGTTATGTCTAGTAGTCATAGATAGTTAAGGGCTCAAATAAAAAAAATATAATAGTAGAACTTTAAAAATAAACACTTACAAGTTTTTAAGGTTTAACACATTTTTTCAGTAAATTTGTAAAAAAGATTAAAAACCCATTACTGTTTTAAAAAATGGGGGCGAAATTTAATTCTAAAAGAAGTGGAAAATTTTGGGTTTAAAAAACCCCGGGAAACCCTTGCGGTTTCTGAACCGAAATCGGGAAGATTTGGGGGAAATTCGGGGGGGAAAACGAAAGTGTGGGTTTTGAAATTTATAAAATGGCTGCCCCAAACACCAAGGGGTTTAAAAATGGGGCCCCCAAAACACTCCCGGGGAAAAAAAAAAAAAAGAAGGGCCCTTTTGCCTGCATACATTGCAAGATTTAAGCCAATCAAAGACCCCCGGGAATTCGGTGACCCTCCCCCCGCCAACCCTTTTTAAGTCCGGGCCCCGCCGGGGAAACTTTACACTTTCCCCCTCACCGAAAAGATCCGGGAAGGTGCCCCCCGCCCACCGCCCTTTAAAAAGCTCTTTTTCTGAAGAAACTGATTTTTTAAAAAGCGATTTTTTTTTGGGGGTTTTTCAGCTTGTCTCAGAGACTGACTTCCTCTTTAATGTTTTTATTTTCTGATTTTTTGGGGGGGTATTGGATTTTGGGGGGTCCAAGGGGGGTTTCCCTGGGAGCTGGGATTTTACAATTTTAAAAGGGTATCTGGCCCCACAGAAAAAATTTAAAAATTCCCGGGGGGGTTCTAAGCCTTTTTTGTTGTATTCATTTAAAAAAACAGCGTTTTTATAATTTCAAATACCAATTCATTTTTGGCTGCTCAATTCTTTTTTCGCCCAATTTTTCATCCCGGGGTTTAAAATTTAAAACTTTGTTCTGCCCGTTGTGGGCTCCTAGAAACCGTCTTTTTCACCGCCAAAAATTAAAATTTTCCCCGTAAACCCTAATTTACAACGAAGGTTAATTAAATTTTTTTCTCTTTGTGTACTAAAAAACACGCAAAATTTTAAAAACGGGTAAAAAGCTAGTAGCTTTCGGCCCGCTCCAAAACTTTTTTCGCAATTTTACATCCAGGGGTTAATAAAGGGTTTTTTTTCTGCTCTGGGACCCCCAAGAAAACCGGGCCTTTTTTTTCCGCCCAAAAAAAACAATTTTCCTGTACCCTAATTCACAAGCTAAGGTTAATTTTCAATTTTTTCTTTGTTGTGGGAGGGGTAGAAAAAAACGCAATTTTTTAACCCCCTACAAAGCTAAGTTTCTGGTTGCTCAATTTTTTGGCCCCAATTTACAAACCAGGGGGTTTAAAAAACTTGTTTTTCTTTCTTTGGGGACAAAAATAAAACCGGGTTTTTTCACCGCCAAAAAATTTAAAATTTTTCCCGGAAACCAAAAATTTACAAGCAAAAAGGGAAAAAAAAATTTTTTTTTTCTTGTTGTTTTACGTAGAAAAAAACCAATTGTAAAAACGCAACAAAGCTAAAGTTTTTTTTCTGGGGGGGTTTAATTCTTTTTTCGCAATTTACATCCAGGGATTTAAAATTTTAAAGGGTTTTTTTTTGCTGTGGGGAAAAGAAATAACCCCTCTTTTTTTCACCGCCAAAAAATACAAAAATTTTTCCCGTACCCTTTAAATTTACAAAACAAAGGTTTTAATTTTCAATTTTTTCTCTTTTTGTTAGCGTAAAAACACGCAATTTGGGAACACCCTAAAAAAAAAAGTAGCTTTTTGGTTGCCTTCAATTTTTTTTCCAATTTACATCCAGGGGTTAAAAAGGCCCTTGTTTTTTTGCTTTTGGGGACAAAAATAAACCTCTTTTTTTTCCGCCAAAAAATTTTCAAATTTTTCCTGTAAACCCTAAATTTACAAAACAAAAGGGTTAAAAAAAACAATTTTTTCGGGGGGTTTTTTTGTTATTTTTTAAAAATAGAAAACACCCAAAGTAACACCTTCCCAAAAACTGAAGTTTTTCCCTTTTTATTCTCAATTTTTTTGGCAATTTACAAACCAAAAAGGGGTTTTTAAGGGAAAATTTTTTTTCCTCTTGGGGGGTGAACCCCCCCCAAAAATAAAACCGGTAAAAATTTTTTCCAAACCCCCAAAAAAATTAACAAATTTCCCGTAAAAACCAAAAAATTCAAAAAAGGGGAAAGGTTTAAATTTCAAAATTTTTTTTTCTTTGTTGTGGGACGGGAGAAAACACGGGAAATTGAAAACGGGTACAAAGCTAGGAAAATTTTTGGTTGCTCAATTCCTTGCGCAAATTTTCATCCAGGGGGTTAATTTAAACTTTTTTTTTGGCTTTGGGGACAAAAAAAAAAACCGCTTTTTCACCGGGCCAAAAAAAACAATTTTCCGTACCAAAATTTACAATTTTAAAGGAAATTTCAAATTTTTTTTTTTTTTTTCCTTTTTTTGTGTACGTAGAAAACCAAAGGGAAATTGTAACACGCTACAAACTAGGTTTTTTTTTGGTTTCTTTAATTCCCCTTTTTTTCGCAATTTACATCCAAATTGTTTTTTGGGGGTTTAAAAAAAGCGGGGTTTTTTTTTTCTTTTTCCCCCGCCAAATTCCCTTTTAATTTAATTAAAGGAAAAAAAAATTACCAATTTTTCCCAGTTAGCCCCAGAAAAACACGGCAATTTAAACCAACCCCCAAAAAAACCTAGTTTTTCCCCCCTTTGGGTCATTCCCCTTTCCCCAATTTTTCCCCCCTCCAGGGGTTTAATTAACCTTTTTTTTTTGGTTTACAAAAATCCCCTTTTTTCAAACCCCAAAAGAAAAAAAATTTTGTCCTGACCATTTTAAATTTACCCCCAAAAAAAGGAAAAAAAAAATAAAAAACCCAAAAAAAAAAAAAAAATATTTAAAAAATTTCAATTTTTTTTCTCTTTTTTTGTAGCGTTAGAAAAACCCAATTGTTACAACCGCTACAAAGCTAGAGTTTTCTGGTTTTCTCAATTTTTTTTTGGGGGGAATTTTACATTCCCGGGGTTTTAAAAAAAAAACGTTTTTTTTTCTTCTGTGGTTACAAAAAATAAACCCTCTTTTTCACCGCCAAAAATTAAAAATTTTCCTGGAACCTTTTAATTTAAAACAAAGGGTTTGGAAACCAAAATTTTTTTCCCCCTTGTTTTTTTGGGGAGCGTTTGAAAAACACGCAATTGAAAAAACGGGTACAAAAGCTATTTGTTACTGGTTGCCCCCAATTCTTTTTCGCAATTTTTCATCCGGGGGTTTTAAAATTTTTAAAACATTGTTTCCCGCCCGGTTGTAACTCATAAAGAAACTTTGGGTTTTTTGCCAAAAAATTTTTCCCCCGTGGGCCCCAATAACCCCAAACGGATTAAAAAGCCCCGTTTGGGGGTTTTAAACAAAGTAAAATTAACAAAAAGTTTTTAACCCAACCCCCAAATTTAAAGCCCCAAATTTTTCCCCCCATTCCCCTTGTGGAGCCAATTTTAAAATCCAAGGGTTTTCCCCCAAACTTCTTATTGGGTTTTTTTTTGGAGTTTAAATAAAAGGGTGTGTATTTATAAATACAAAAAAAACCCCCAAAACTTTAAATTTTGAACCCAAAAATTTAAGCCCCCAGAATTTCGGGCTCCGCCCCTTCCCCCGGGCCCCCACCTTTCGAAAGGGGAGAGGCACAAATATTCCGGGACAGGTCGCCGCAAAAGGGAAGGGGACGTTCACAGCAGGGGGGCACTAAACAACGGTTGGGGTTTTCACCTACGAACCGTTCTTACCTAGCCCCAAGGGGTTTCTTGAAATTTTGGGGTTTACTAGGCACCCCTTTTGTTCCCATTAAAAACCCTTCCCCCGCCAACATTTTTGGGAACCCTCAGACACAAACCCCCTTTGTTTTTGGGAAGGCCCGGGTTCGGTTTAGCGGCCCCAAAAAGTTCAAACCCCCTTCTTTTCCCAAAATTTTTCCCCTCCAGCCCAGAATCAACCCCCTTGGTCTGGGGTCATTCGCCACAAATAGCGAGGTAACAAATTTTTAGGGAGGGCAAATCACCGGGGTACTTGGCAGCCGAAGGAAATTGGGAACCAATAAACCCCCCCCCTTCAGAAGTTTTGGGAAAGTAAATAGTTTTGAGGGGGTTTTTAAAAGGGAGGTCCATGTTAAAATTTTCAGAAAAGGGGTTCCCCCCTTTGCTTTTCCCAAAACCTTTAACCCCCCCCCCTACGATGAAACACCTAGAATTCCACCGCACTTTGGGGGGGGGGGGGAGGCAAGGGGTTTATCAACGCATGGAGAAAGGGGGTCACTTGAGCGTCAACCCGCGGCAAAAGTCAGCAAGTTTGGGGCGTGGGGGCCCCTGAGTCAGCAGGGTAGCAGCGTGTGAGGGGCGGGGAAACCCAAACTCCACGGGGGGAAAAAAAAACCCCCTTCGCCGGTCCAAAAAGTAAACGGCACAAGGGGGTCACGAGGCAGCGGCACAAAGTCACTCATTTCGGAAACGTTGGCGGTTAAAAACCCATCCTTTGGGGGGTGTTTGGGAGTTCTTTTCTAAGACACCGGAGGAAACCCCAATATGGGTATATGTAAAAATCTTTTAATTTAAAAATTTAAGCGGGCCCGGGAGCTAACTTGGGCCCCTCCCGGCCCTTTTTTCCCAAAACAGCAACCCTCACCAAACCGTGGCCTTGGGGGAAACTTTGGGTCAGATGTGGGGGGTCCCTCCCGCCCCGCAGCAAAAAGGGAAACACAGCACCCCTGACACGCATGCCATTGCAGCCAGTCAAGGCTCCACCACCCTTCAAAGGGAGCTGTTTCTCTTTGACATTAAACTCCCAGCCAGATGCTCCGTCTCCTCCCAAATCATTTGGCGCCAGCAATGTTTCAGCGAGGGGATTGCAAAAGACAACAAATATGCTCCAACCCCCCTAAGGGCAGCAACTGAAACCCTGGGTCCTGGGGCCAAGGGTTTTTGGTACTGCAGTCCCTTCCCCTTTTCCCAAAAGGTGGGCTCTGCACCATTCAGAAACAATGGCTTGTGCCGAGCCGAAGGGTGGAAAAGTCCAACCGTAATTATCTTTTCCAAAAAAGGCAAACCCCACTTCATAAATAAGTAAAACAGAAGGTGGGCCATCCTTAAGCTTTTCGGTTTTTTTTCCAAAAGGGGGCAAAGGCCCGCCGATTTTCCCCGGGAGCTTAACTACCGGGGCAAGGGCCCGTACAAGGGCCCCTTTTCGGGCCCCAAATGGGTGAAAATTTTTTCCTTCCCCAAACACACCAAAAACTTTTTACAGGAGACCCGCCTTTTTCCCCCCAACCTGGTTTTCAACTGCTGCTCCTGCCCAATTTCCGCCTCCCCTCCCCTCCTCCACCCCCACCAACCCCTCTCAGCCTCCCAAGTACTGCTCCATCATACCACATGGAAGGGCAAAGCGGTTCACGCAGTTTCTTCAAACCCGGCTTGCCTCGGGAAAAGAAGTCACACAGGGGAGGGACTGCTCCCCCGTCATCAGCAAGAAAAAAAATTGTGGCTTTCTCCGCCCAACTGCAAAACGGGAAACCCTAGGAAGGGCAATGGAAAGGGAAAATTTGGGGTCCCGCGCTGGCACCGGGAGGGAAGGTCCATGCGCCCCGCATGGCGCAACCCTGGTTTAATCTGGGGTTTTGAAAAGGGTTTCCCGAAGTCTTCCACCGATTTTTCAGAACATTTTTGAAAAAGGCAAGGAAACTTTACCATTTTGTACAAAGCCGGAACCCCCTCCTCGAGTTGGCCCCAGCGGGAGAACGGCCCTCCCCCCATACACCCCCCTGATTTTTTATGTTTTTCCCCCCGTTTGGGAAATTTCCCCCGCACATGTTGGACCGACTTTTAAAGAACAGAAAAGGGCCCCTTAACGAATTTTTTTATGATCCACCCGACAAAGTACTTTCCCCCTTGGGAACTTTGGGTTCAGCCAGTGGCAGGGTCATGCTTTACACCCCGCCTTTGGGTTTAGGGCCCTTCGAGGAGGCCACGTTATTTTCAGCGCCCAAGGGCCAAAGGGATGAATAACTAAAAACCCCCTGCTTCATTCCTGGAACAGAAAACGGAAAAATCTTTCTTGGGGAGGGGAAAAGGAAGGGGGGCGACTACATCCTTTGCGGCCCCCATGAATTTCCCCCTGGGGACGAAAATTTGGGGGAGAGGGGAAGAAGGGAAATTGGAGCAGAACATTGTCTGGGGAAAAAGGGGGGATTTTCTCCCCCGGGGGAAAAAGAGAGGAGGGGCAGGAAGGGAGCTGGAGGAGGTGATGGGGAGAAGGGAAGACAGGCCCGTGACCCCCCAAAAAACCCGTTGCAGTATCAGTGGGGAAAAGGAGGCAGGGGGCCCCTCGGAAATCACTTTTTTGGGAGGGGGCCCGCACAGGGTTTAAATTTTCCGGCTAGTGACAACCCCAAAAATTTTACATCCGGCAGAGGGATGAAATTCTGGCCTCCAAAACCCATTTGGGCCCCCCGCTAAAACCGGGGGCCAAAAAGGGGGGCCATTTCCCAGCTATTAAGGGGGGAAAAAAACTCCCAAAAACTATAGGGGAAATCCTCCGTAAACAGTTTGGCCGCTGCCTATGTCCCCCACGTCCCTCCCCTGACGGTCTGACCGGGGGTTCCCACGCTTTACAAACTACTGCCGCGGGGGCTGGGGAAGGTGGGGGGGAGAGCAGTACCCAACTCCCCTCAGCCGAAAAACCCAAGTCTGGGTCACTGAAGACAAACTTCCCTTTACCCGCCTATGAAAGGGGGGTAGCGCCCCAACAGCAAGCAGAGACCCCCGGAAACAGTCCCCGAAAACCCCCAGTGGTGGCCAAATTGGACAAACTTTTGCCACCCCAGTTAGAAGATCCCTGGAAATACTGGGCAGCCAAACTGGGGTTTGTTGGGGCCGGGAACTTTTCCGAGTTTGCAGGGGGAGAAGCGTCCCCCGGCCAGTAAGGGGCAAAAAAAAGCGGGGTGTTCAGTGCGGGGGGGGGCCAAACGAAACCCCAAGGAGGGAAACCCCCTTGTCCCCGGGAAAAAAAGGGGCACGACCTTTTCAAATGAATCGGGGTTGGGTTTGGCCCCGGATTTTTCCACACACCAATGCCTTAGGGGTTTGACTACATACCAAGCCCCCACCCAAACTTTTGGGGAAAAAGGTCTTGGGGTTTAAACTAAACCCGCCTCCGCCACTATTCCCGATGCCCCAAACCCCCCGCCTGATGCCACACATCTTCGACAGTTTCCCCCATCTGCCACCAAACCCTCTTTTTCCAGGGGCCGGGAATGGGCCCCCACCTCCACACTCCCGTTATTGGTTTCCACTGTCTACCTCCTGCTGCTTGCTGTGGCTTCCCGCCGTGGGCCTCCACACTGTTGCATTGTCCCACTCCCGTGGGGCCAAAAACCCGTTTTTTGCCACCTCCAAAAGTCATTGTGGCCACTGGGCCCGACCTCCAAAGCTGCTGCTGGGGGATTTTTTTTCTGCCTGGGCCCTTTCACACAGTTGTTTATTGTGCCACTGTCTACCTCAAAGCTGCTTTTTGTGGCGCTGCCTGACCTACACACTGTGGTCATTGTGCCCTGCTGACCTCATAAATGCTGTGGCTGCTCCCGTCACCTCCACACTGTGTCATTGCCCCAACTCTGTGGCCTACCCTTTTTTTTTTGCCACCTCCAGAAGTCATTGTGCCACTGCCTGACCTCAGCTGCTGCTGCCGTGACCTAACCTGTGCATTGTCCCACTGTCTGACCTCAGCGCTGCTGTGGCTGTGCTTTTATTAACACTTGTCTTTGTGCCACTGCTACCTCAGCTGCTGCGGGCGATGCCGTACCTACACACTCTGTCTTTGTCCCCACGTTGCCTTATCTGCTGCGCCGTGACCTCCAACTGTGTCTTGTCCATCTTGACCTTCCTGTTTTTGCAACCCCAAAATGTCTTTGGGCCACTCTTGACCTCTCTCTGTGGCTAGCGCCGTCACCCCCACACTCTGTCACTAATTTGCCACCTGAGCTCTCACTTGTTTTTTTCCAGCTTTCTTGGGCATACTTTATCAGGAACTTTCCCCCCGCTTCATTTTTTTTTGGTCATTTTTTTGCCCTCTTAATGCCCAGGGAAATTTTTTTTGTGAAGCGATTCTAAGAGCGGGGGCAGTCATGTGGTGTCAAACTAAAACACAACATTGTAGAAGACCAAACAACTCCCTTGCATATTTAAGCATGGCACAACGTTTTTACACACCCTGCAGGGTCTTGCAGCCTGGAATAATGTTTTTTAACGTGATTTGTGCCGAAGTAATTTGGACAAAATTATTTTTTGCCCAGAAAATTCGGCGAATGAACGAAAAGAATTTCGGAAATTCGCCCCTCTCAACTTTGTTCAGAATTTGGTGCTTTCACTTTTTAAAAACCAGGGTTGTATTATCATTATTGGAGGATGTTTCAACGCACCCAGACTCTATAATAATTCCGATTTTCCATATAAGTATTCCCAAAGACCAGTAGAAAAACCCCTTTAAACATCCATCCCTTGCCACAAGGGGTTACTTTCCCTTCAGTCAAAAAAATATAAGGAAAATAAATTTTTTTAAAAGCCTTGTTGTGCAATGCAACACTAAAGATTATGATAAAATTAGGGGCTAATGTATTTGTGGGTTTGTGAGTCTTATTTGGTAAGGTATGCATGTAGTATATTTCATACTGAGCTATACAGAGGTGTCTCTGTCAGATTCAGTATAAATCCAAGAGAAAAGAAAGTGTACCATGACAGACTGGTGTAAAGTTGGTCCAGAAAAAAATCTTCTTTCGCGAGTCCAAGGAAACCCAACCTACCGTGACAAGAAATATATCTGGAAAGACAATCTCATTATTAAGTAAGGGAAAATTATTTTAACCCTTTTTGATTTTGTAATTTTCCCACGACAAAAACCTAAAAATCATAATTTTAAGGGTAGGTTAACTTTAACTGAATAAAATCCAGAAAATCACATTGTATAAATTATATAAATGTATTTGCATTTTGGTGAGAGAAATAAGTATTTGATCCCCCACCCACCATTAAGAGTTAAGGCTCCAATAGACCAGTTAGATACTTCTAATCATCTCGCTAGCTGCATTAATAATAATAATAATAATAATAATAATAATAATAATCTTTATTTATATAGCGCCAACAAATTTCGCAGCACTTTACAATGTAGAGGTATAATTACAGACAAAAACAGACATTACACATGAACGCTACTTACGGGTGAGACACAAGGGTGAGGGCCCTGCCGCAAGAGCTTACAATCTAAGGGGGTGCCTGGGGGAAACAAAGAGGGAGAAGTGCTAAATTTACAATGGCCCAGCCATGTTTTATAAATATGGGAGGTCTACATAAAGATTTGGTGAACCTGCCACCATGACTGTACATCTATATACAGATAAGGTGCCTGTGAGTGCCCTAGTGTAGGGATTTGACAGGAATGTGTGTGATAGAAGGTGTGGGTGAGGAATTAGTGGTGTTGGTGGGCCTGCCTGTGGAGATGTGTTTTCAGGACACTTTTTAAAACTACGAAGGCTGGATTGCCTGATGGTACGTGGTAGCATGTTCCAGAGAATGGGTGCAGCACGTGCAAAATCTTGAAGACGGGCATGAGAGGTTCGGATGATTGTAGTCTGTAGTTTGATGTCCGAGCTGAGCGGAGAGAGCGGGCAGGGTGAGACAGAGATGGGGGAGGAGATGTATGGGGGTGCAGCACTGTGGAGAGCTTTATGGGTGAAAGGATGAGTTTATGCTGTATTCTGTGCTGGATGGGCAACCAGTGGAGCGAGTGACACAGGGTAGAGGCATCATTATAGCGGCTGGAAAGAAAAAACAACCTGGCTGCTGCATTCAGGGGCAGATTGGAGAGGGGAGAGTTTACAAAAGGGGAGACCGATAAGCAAGGAGTTGCAGTAGTCAAGACGAGAGTGAATAAGAGCAACAATGAAGTTTGAGTTGTTTCCACAGTGAGAAAAGGACGATTCTGGAGATTTTTCTTGAGGTGCAAGTGACAGGAGCGCGCAAGGGATTGGATATATGGGGTGAAAGACAGATCAGGTCTAGAATAACCCCAAGACACCGGGCCTGCTGCCTAGGAGTAATGGTGATGCCACACACTGAGAAGAAATAGCAAATGGGGGTTGGTTAGTAGATGGGGAAAAAACAAGAATTTTCGGTTTTGGTGAGGTTTAGTTGTAGATAGAGAGAGGACATGATGTCAGAGACAGCGGACAGACAGTCACTGGTGTTTTGTAAGCAGGCAGGAGTGGGGTCACGGAGGAGGGTATAACTGAGTGTCATCAGCGTAGAGATGGTACGGAACCCAAATCTACTGATGGTTTGGGGCCAATGGGGCTGTATAGATTGAGAAGAGGAGTGGCCCAAGAACTGACCCCTGAGGGACCCCAACGGCAAAGGGAGAGGGGGGAAGTAGAACCTGCAAATGAGACACTGAAGAAGCGGTCAGAGAGGTAGGGAAGAGAACCAAGCGAGAGCAGTGTCCTGGAGGCCAATGGTGCCCGAGCATGCTGAGGGAAGAGGGTGATCAACAGTGTCAAATGCTGCAGAGAGATCCAGAAGAACCAACAACGAGTATTTGCCCTGAGATTTAGCAGTGTGGAGATCGTTAGAGACTTTAACTAGGGGAGTTTCTGTGGAGTGTAGGGTGCGGAAAACCTGATTGTAGAGGATCCAGAAGAGAGTTAGCAGAGAGATAGCGATCAGGCGAGAGTAGACCAAGCGTTCCAGAAGTTTAGAGATAAAGGGAAGGTTTGAGACTGGTCGGTAATTGGCAGCTCAGGATGGGTCCAGGGTGGGTTTTTTTGTAGGGGAGGTATAGGAGCCTGTTTAAAGGAGGATGGGAAGATCCCAGTGGAGAGAGAGAGGTTACAGATTGCAGTAAGGTGAGAGAGGATAGCTGGAGAAATAGACAGAAGAAGGTGGTAGGGAATGGGGTCGCTAGAGCAGGTGGTGGGGCGAGCAGACAGGAGAAGCCTGGATACTTCTTCTTCTGTGGTTGGGTCAAGAGCTGAGAACACACTAGAGGGTGTACCCGGGAGGACAGGATGGGTTTTTGCTTGTGGTTGTGATGAGATTTATGCCGATACTGTCAATTTTGTCTTTGAAATGATTGGCCAGGTCCTCAGCACCGAGGTCAGAGACCAGCCTGACTTTGGGCCTGAGAGGGAGTGGATGGTGTCAAACAGGCGTTTTGGGTTGTTGTGTAAGGTTGAGATAAGGGGGAGGTGAAATATTTTTTTTGGCGCTGTGAAGGGCAGTGTGATAAGTCCTGAGCATGAATTTGTAGTGGAGAAAGTCTGCAGGTACTTCGACTTTCTCCACAAGCGCTCAGCACACCTGGAGCATCGTTGCAGGAAACCGGGTCTGAGACGAATGCCCAAAGGGTGCGGGCGTCTGACTCTTTGGGGGTGCGGGGGTGTGAGTGGTGCCAATATGTCCAGGGTGGTTTTGAAGTTTCGTGTAATGTTTGACAGCCAGGTCAGGACAGGAGAGGGAGGAGGGTTGGGGCAATGAGGACTGTATGGTGTCTATGAGTTCCTGGGGGTTAATGGAGCGGATATTTCTGAATGGGTGAAGGGCAGGTGTGTCCAGAGAAGGCTGAGAATTGATAGTAAAAGGATTTGGGTTTTGATCAGAGAGAGCATAAGGAGAATTAGTGAGGTTAGAAATGGATGAGAGACGACAGAAGACCAGATCAAGAGAGTTCCCATCCTTGTGGGTGGGAGAGTCTGTAAACTGCAAGAGGCCAAGAGAAGAGGTCAGTGAAAGAAACTGGGAGGCAGAAGGAGACATGGGGTCATCAATAGTCACCTTTATAAAAGACTTCTGTCCACAGACTCAATTAATCAGTCAGACTCTAACCTTTACAACATGGGCAAGACCAAAGAGCTTTCCAGGGATGTCAGGTACAAGATCGTAGACCTGCACAAAGCTACAAAACCATAAGTAAGACGCTTAGTGAGAAGGAGACAACTGTTGGTGCAATAGTAAGAAAATGGAAGAAATTTAAAATGACTGTCAATCGACATCGATCTGGGGCCCCATGCAAAATCTCGCCTCATGGGGTATCCTTGATCATGAGGAAGATGAGAGATCAGCCTAAAACTACACGGGGGGAACTTGTTAACGATCTCATCTCAAGGCAGCTGGGACCACAGTCACCAAGAAAACCATTGTTAACACATTACACCATAATGCTTTAAAATCCTGCAGTGCCTGCAAGGTCCCCCTGCTCAGGAAGGCACATGTGCAGGGCCCCTCTGAAGTTTGCCATTGAACACCTGAATGATTCTGTGAGTGATTGGGAGAAGGTGCTGTGGTCAGATGAAACAAAAATTGAGCTCTTTTGCATTAACTCAACTCACTGTGTTTGGTGGAAGAGAAATGCTGCCTATGACCCAAAGAACACCGTCCCCACTGTCAAGCATGGAGGTGGAAGCATTATGTTTTGGGGGTGTTTCTCTGCTAAGGGGACAGGACTACTTCACCGCATCAATGTGAGAATGGATGGAGCTATATACCGTAAAATCCTGAGTGACAACCTCCACATAAATGACCCCATCTAAAAAACTATACCCCTTAAAGAATTGTAAAAAGTATTTAGGAATTTTATTAACCCATTAGGTATTTCACAGAAATTAAAACAAAGTGGAGGTGAAATTTCAAAATTTCACTTTTTTTGCAGGCTTTCAATTTTATCCATTATTCACTGGAAAACGGTAGATGTCACCAGGTAAATGAAACTCAACATCAATTCCCCAGATTCTGCTGTTTTTAGAGATATCCCATATGTGGCCCTGGTGCACTATTTGACTGAACCACAAGACTCAGAATAGAAGGAGTACCTACCTGACTTTTGGGGTCTCAATTTCAGTAGGATTTCCTTTAGGCTTCATTACAGGTTTGCGGACACCCTAAACTCCCCTAAAAAGACCCCATCTTTGGCAACTAGACCCTATAAGGAATATGTCCAGCGGTGCAGTGAGTATATCGACCGCACAAGTGCATTAGGCTCTGAAAATGAAAAAAATATTTTTTTCCAACAATCTGCAATTTTAGCTGAAAATGTTTAATTTTTTCAAGGAATCCTGGAAAAAAAGCATCCCAAATTGTGTTATGCAATTTCTTCTTAGTTTATCAATACCCTAGATGTGGGTGTAAACTACTGTTTGGGTGCATGGCTGGGCGTACAAGGGAAGGAGCGCTATTTGGCTTTTGGAACTCAGATTTTGGTGGGTGCCATGTCGCATTTGCAAAGCCCCCAAAGTAGTAGAACAGGTGAAACCTTTCAAAAGTTGCCCCATTTTGGATTCAACATCCCTTATTGGATCTCATCTAGGGGTGTATTGTGCATTTTGGGCACACAGGTGTTCCATAGTTTGTTTAGCATTGGGCCATGAAAATTAGGGGAAAAAACGCAGTTCCGCCATTGTTTTTGGGTTTCATTTTTACTTTGTTCGCCGTGTGATATAAATGACAGGATAACTTTACTTTGCAGGTTGGTACAATTGCAATGATATAAATTTTATATAGATTTTTATGTTTTATTACTTTTACACAATAGAAATGCATTTTTTAAAAATTGCAGTTTTATGTCGTCATAGTCTGACAGCCATAACTTTTTTATTTTTCTATATAAGGAGCTGATTATGGGCTTGTTTTTTTGTGGCATGAGTTGACGTTTTTATTGATACCATTATAGGGGGCATATGACACTTTTATCACTTTTTATTAAGGTTTTGTGAGGCATTTTGAACAAAAAACACAGCAATCCTAGTAGTGTTTTTTATTTTTTACAGTGGTCACCATGCAGTATAAAGGACATGCTAGCTTTACTCAACAAGTCATTTACAGCGATACCCAATTTGTATATTTTTTATGTTTTACTGCTTTTACACAATAAAAACAGTTTTATTCAAAAAAGGAAAACACGTTTTTGCATTGCCATAGTCTGAGAGCCATAACATTTTTATTTTCTGAGTACGAAGCTGGATATGGGCTTTTTTTGGGGGGGTGATTTGATGTTTTGAATGGTATCATTTTAGGGGGGACAAGACTTTTTGATTGCTTTTAAATCCGTCTTTTGAAGGCAAGCTGAAGAAAATACTGCAATCCTAGTGGTGTTTTATTTTGAACAGCACTCACCATGCAGTATCCGTGACAAGTTAGTTTGACTCCCTGGGTTGAGATGATTACGACAATACCCAATTTATATATTTTTTATGTGGAAGCACTTGTGGAAGCACTTTTTTTTTTAAGTGTTTTTATTGTGTATGCATCGATGTCTTCTGATAGCCATAACTTTTTCTTTTTCCGTATACACAGCTGTGAAAGGGCTTTTTTTTGCGGGATGAACTGACATTTTACTTGGTACCACTTTGGTGTTTATATGAGTTTTTGATCACTTTTTATTCCATTTTATGTGCTGTGGGATAAACGCAAATCGCAATTCTGTGACTGTCTTTTTTTTTTTTTTTTATGGCGATCACCGTGCGGGTTAAATAATGTGACAGATTAATAGGGTAGGTCATTATTCATGCGGTGATACCAAATATGTACACTTTATTTCTTTTTGCAATTTTTTGGGACAACAGGAGTTTGTAAAGGGGAAAGGGAGGTGTACGTGTTTTTATTTTATTTTTCATGTTTGTGTTTTACCTTTTTTTTTACTTTTTCACATTTTCTTCATTTCCTTATAGGGGATTTGTATCAGCGATCTTTAGATCACTGTTACAAGGGAGACCAGAAGACAGCATTGCCGCTGTATACTGGTCTCCATGCCGACTGTCAATTACAATTAGTAAAGCATCCGAGCTGTCAGGGAGGAGACCAGCAATGGCGCTGAGTGCTGTTTGCTGCGCCGATCACAGGCAGGAGGAGCTCATTCCTCTTTTCTGTACCTTTGCTATCACGATCAGGATAGATCACGATAGTGAAGAGTTAATCACCTGGAGTGTGCTTCGGCCGCAGGGGATGCGTCATGATGCCAGCGGTAATAAACTGCTGGTCAAATGCCGCGATCTTGCAAGCTCCGCTTGTGAGCTCGCAAGATCTCCATGACGTACCCATACGTCAATTTGCGGGAACCCCTTCCCGACCATTGCATTTGGGTATGTCAAATGCTAGTAAGGAGTTAAAGAAAACAGAGCAAGCAGCTTAGATACGTTTGACCACAGCAGCCATTTTATTAACAACATACAAACATGTAAATATAACTATATTTATAATTTTAACAAAACAACCATATAAACATGTAAATATAACCATATTTATAATTTTACCAAAAAGACTAACAATCAACATCATCATCCCAAACATCCTCAAACAGAACAATGGGGCTGACATACTTAGAGCTACAAAGATCTGGTGAAAATTAAAATAATAATTCTTAATATAACTCCACCGCTCTAATTACGCTCAGACGTCACCCCCAGCTTAAGGGCCCCACTGATGGCTTTACAGCCAGTGGGCTACTGAGTTGTAAATATCGATATATGTAATTTTCTGAATTAACATTTTGTAAATGAAAAAAATTAAGGGCGACATGTATGATCGTTATTTTCATCTGTTTTCAGCCGTATACTGCGCCACACTGTGCCAGCTCCGCTGTCGGACGCAGGATTGCACTGTTAGGCGCAACCTTCGCCACTTTCGTATGCGCCTAGCATGAAGGGGCGTGCTGTGGGAGTTCTGAGGCGGAACGCACCAGATTCAAATACTGGGACACATGTATGAATGCCAGTCGGCAAAGTGAGGCGCATTACAACTCCGACAGGCAGGCCTAGTTCAATGTGGTCTACCTGAGTCGGAGGAGGCGCAGTGAAGCTAGAACTTATTGTAATGGGGCCTAATGTGCTCTAGGTCTTCTGTTACAACAGTACATGAATAAAAATTAGTTGTCTCTAAAATTATTTAATTAATAAAGATAATTATCAAAGTTGTATAAAAACAAATCCAATGTATTGAAAAAGTTGGATTTTCCATTGGTATCAATTCTAAGCTAATTGTTCATTATTTTAGCCTGATTTAGTGATGTATTTGCGGACGTAAATACGTCAGTAAACACGACCCGAACTAAGCCCTGGGAACATAGAAATCCTGCTTGGAGGACCACAGGTCCCAGCAAGACCTGTGCTGTGCTGGCTCTTGCTGTATATAGTAAATAGAATACAAGGTGAAAGAAGCAAAAATAAATTTTTGCTCTTCACTAACATGCTTAATGATTTTTCGCTGATTTCCAGCCTGTCTTTCAACTTAATACATCTTAGGCGCATTCCTTATGCGCCTAAGTTCCGCAATGCCCCTCACACACAGGCGAGGCGCAGGGAACTTTACACCGCAGTTATGAGCGCACTTCGGGCGCCGACATAAATCAGACGCAGCTTTCACGAAAAAAAAACGTGAAAACGGACGCCTCGACCCGCCAATCTTCATACATGTCGCCCTAAGAATCTAATCTTTTGAATATGATATTTGTGATGATGTAAGGTCAGTTTTTCGTGTGACATGTATATTCTACGCTGACAGTATTGTATGTATAATATTATTGTGCAATGGGGAGATCAATTGATTGATTGGTATTTCACACAGGGTTATATCCTGTAACTGTTTCCCAAGTGGACCCAAACTTGTTTGTTAGCTATCCTAAGCAAAGGAAAGAAGAAACCATAGATACCTTCATGAGTGCGTGGCATACCTGTCCTCCAGGGTCCAAGTCTCAGGGACCCATCATAGCACCTAATAATGTCTATTTATTGTTTTAAATCATAAATTATTTATCCAAGTAAGGGATATTAGAGAAGCTACAATGCTTGGGACAAACAGGTGGATTTCCAGATAATTTAACCACCAGTTCAAGCCTGTAATTGTTAAAAGGCAATTTTTCTTCATAAGAGTTCTACATAGGAATTTATGATACCATATCGTCTGTAATCTCATTGTGGTTAAGCAGAGCTTCTGATATTTTTGCTTAAAGGCGATGTCCACTTTCTGATAGAAATGGTAGTATGCAGAAATACAAAAAAAAGTATACCAAGGTTAAGTTATCCATCTGTTGAACTTAAACATAAAACTAGAATAAGGGCTTGTCCCCATGGCAGGGTTTTCAGTCGGTTTTACAGACGGTTTTCGTATTTGAAAATTGTCTGCAAACTGACTGTCAACCTTTTATCTTGATGTACATAGAAAATCCGTGCAGCAGTCCATACTGCACGGATTTTCCGCTGGACGGTTTTTGACACCGCCAGCGTTCCTAAAAACTCAGATCATGTTCATGTTCTGCCCGAAAACCAGGTGGAAGAATGCACATGTGGGTGTGAAGGGGGATGGCCTGAATCCGCAAACCACAGACAAAAGCCATCCCCAAACGTACCAAAAAAAGACAAAATACTGGTCAGATTTTCTGACCAGTATTTTGTCTTTGCCATGTGACTACACCCTAAGAGTCAGGGGAAATGGTTGGATATAAATGCCATTTTAAAGCTCCTTAAAGTGTAATTCCCCCCAAAAAAATTAATTACATTTTTGGCCCCTAAAGTGTCTTCTTTTAGACCCCATCTAAAGCTTGAGCTGAGCAAAGCACCATGACACTTGAGCATTCAGTGTCGGACTGGGGGGTCTGGGGCCCACAGGGGAGTTGGTCTCGGGGGCCCACCCTACTGTACATGAAAATGTTACCGGCCTCTCGGACCTAAACGCGCCCATTTTACCACATAATACAGTATGCAGAGCAGAACTGTATTGTGTAGTACAATAGCAAGTGAGTCACACATATGTCAGTCTAACATATCATAGACATAGGGCTAAGTAGCTCCATCCATATCCCCCTCCACCCACATACAATATCCCCCTCCACGTTTCCCTTGGTCACGCGCCTCACCACCTTCTAAAATACACACCCGCAAGAAAGAAAGTGTAACTCCTATCACAGGGTCAGGTGTTCCCTCACTCTTACAATCAGGGACACATGTACGCTGCCACTATACACCGCCATATAGAGGCCACATAGTGGTCATACACCAGCTCAGGTCACCTCACATTACAATATAAAAAATAACCCCTGAAATCAGGGACTCACCGGAGATGTCTTATCTGATGAGTCGTTCTCTTCTCTTGAGCCGTTCTTATTCCCTTTTCTTCTGCATCCGTTCCACACCGCCATGATGACTTGTCCCGGCCACCACTCATCCCTGCAGAAATTACACACAAATATCTTAGAATCCTTACTTTTCCAGCATCTCTTTACCTATTCCCACCTCTGTACAAACTACCCAGGGTTGGGAGAGCGGGTACAAGCCATAACTTAGAAGCCTAGTATCCTAGTATCCACAGGTGGGTAGGTAAACAGCCCCCATGTAGATAAGCAGGCCCCAGTTAGGAAAGTAGATAGGCTACAGTTAGGTTGGTGGACCCCAGTTAGGTAGGCTGTAGGTAGGTGTTGGTGAGTCCCAATTAGTTAGGCTGTAGGTAGGTGGTTTCCTCCAGTTAGGTAAGCTGTAGGTAGTTAGGTCCCCTTTATATAGGCTTCAAGCAGTTAGGGACCCCCTTTAGGTAGTATACAGGCAGTTAGGGCTTCCCTTGAAATAGTATACAGGCAGTTAAGGCCTCCTTTAGGTACTATACAGGCAGTTAGGGTCTTTTTAGGAAGTTACAGGCAGTTAGGGGGTCTCTTTTGGGGTAGTTACAGGGAAAGTTAGGGCCCCTTTAGGGAGTATACAGGTAGTAAGGGGCCTCCTTTAGCTAGTGTGCAGGAAGTCAGGCCCCCCACCCCCTTTAGCTATTGTGGAGGTAGTCAGGGCCCCCTTTAGTATTTAGGTAGTCAGGGCCCCCTTTCATTAGCAAGGGCCCCCTTTGTAGTCAGGGACCTCCTTTCATTAGCCAGGGCCCCCGTGTGTAGTCAGGGCCCCCCTTTCATTAGCCAGGGCCCCCTTTCATTAGCCAGGGCCCCCCTATGTAGTAATGGCCCCCCTTTCATTAGCCAGGGCCCCCCTTTAAGGTAACCAGGGCTCCCCTTTAGGTAGTCAGGGCCTCCATAAAGAAAGTCAGGCCCCCTTAAGCAGTCAGGGCCCCCTTTAGGTAGTCAGGGCCCCATTATGTAGACAGGGCCCCCTCTAGGTAGTCAGGGCCCCCCTTAAGCAGCCAGGGCCCCCTTAAAGTACCCAGGGCCCCCTTTATGTAGCCAGGGCCCCCTTTAGGTAGTCAGGGCCCCTCTAAGCAGCCAGGGCCCCCCTTAATTAGCCAGGGCCCCTTTAGGTAGCCAGGGCCCCGTTAGGTAGTCAGGGCCCCCGTTAGGTAGTCAGGGCCCCCGGTAGTTAATCAGGGCCCCCTGAAAGTAGCAAGGGCCCCCTTTAGGTATTCAGGGCCCCCCTTAGGTAGTCAGGGCCCCCCTTAAGCAGCCAGGGCCCCCTTTAGGTAGCCAGGGCCCCCTTAAGTAGCCAGGGCCCCCTTTAGGTATCCAGGGCCCCCTTAAGTAGCCAGGGCCCACTTTAGGTAGTCAGTGCCCCCTTAAAGTAGCCAGGGGCCCCCCTTTAGGTAGCCAGGGCCCCCCCTTTAGGTAGCCGGGGCCCTCTTAATTAGTCAGGGGCCCCCTTTAGGTAGCCAGGACCCCCTTAAGTATTCAGGGGCCCCTCTGGTAGTCAGGCCCCCCCCTTTAGGTAACCAGGGTCCCCTAAAGTAGCCAGAGGCCCCTCTGGTATTCAGGGCCCCCCTTTAGGTAGCCAGGGGCCCCACTGGTAGCCAGGGCCACCTGAAGTAGCCACAGGCCCCACTGTTAGCCAGGGCCCCCCGAAGTAGCCAGGGGCCCCACTGTTAGCCAGGGGCCCCCTGAAGTAGCCAGGGCCCCCTGAAGTAGCCACGGGCCCCACTGTTAGCCAGGGTCCCCTGAAGTAGCCAGGGGCCCCACTGTTAGCCAGGTCCCCCTGAAGTAGCCAGGGCCCCTGAAGTAGCCAGGGGTCCCTCTGGTAGCCAGGGGCCCATTAGGTAGTATAAAAAAAATTAACAAACATCCACTTACCTGGCTCTGGCTCCGGCTCCCGCTCCGGACGCTCCCGCCGGCCTCTAGTGCCGCCCTGCATAGGCGGCGCGGTGATGTGACGTCACCGCGCGCCTACATCAGCAGTAGGGGCTGGCACCCAGCAGGCTGAAGGCCTAACGCCTTCAGCCTGCCAGGGAGATCAGCAGAGCGCAGCGCTAGTGGCGCTGTGCTCCGCTGACACCGCACAGCCCCTGGAGCCGGGGACATTAGTTCCCGGCTCCAGGGCCGGTCTCTGAGCGCTCGGACGCAGGTCCCGGGTGTGCAGAGACCGGATGCGCGGACGGGCCCCGGGGCCCACAGTGGCTTCGGGGGGGGGGGGTCCCCCGACGGCCTAGTCCGAGCCTGTGAGCATTGCTGTTGTAAGCCACCTGGGAGTATGTCGCTGGCAGAGTGTGCTTGGTCTCCATACTTGGTTGTGATTGTATGATGGTCTGCTCAGTCTAATTACATACATATTTATACATTAATGTAAACATTTTCTGTGTTTCTGACAAAATAGTCACATTTTCTCTGCTGTTAAAAAGGCATTCAGATGTACATTTGTTAAAAGTCCATAGGTACTATTCAGTATATAGTATGTCTATATACCTTTTGTATATCAAGTCTGATGTATAATATAAATAGGATGTGAATAGAGACTTAAAATGTTGTGTTTAAGATTCTCTTGTAGCTTTTCAACACTATGGGTCACATGCAGGGGCGTCGCTAGGCAGTATCATTCGGGGCAGAAGCCCCGGATGTAAAGCCTTCTGCCCCGAATGATTAGTCTCCTAACTCTCTCTGCTCCCTGCAGTGAGAAACTCCGCCCCACCTCCAGGCCTCAGCACCTCAGTGAGAGCAGCCCCACCTCCTCTTCTGTGCTCCCTGCTCAGCCCTCCCCCGGAGCTACAGCACCGACAGCAAGGTTCCCTGCCTGCTTCTGACGGCTACTTCATCAGATCGTCGGCCCCATCACTATGGAAACCAGAAACGAGCTTCTGGTTTCCTCAAGTCTTTCCGAGTGCCTAAACAGCCCAGGAGCTTTCTAGGACCCCAGTGGGCTGTGACCCTGTAGGTATGCCTGAGGCAGGTGGAGGGCCAGCTCCCACCTAACATTTTTCACAGAGGTTACAGTTATTGGTATATTCATACACATGGGGCAGTATATACACAAATTGTAATACTCAGGTAAATATTGGACATTGTGTATTATACTGTTCCTGTGTGTATATTACAGTATATATATTTATATACACACTAATATATATTATATATATTTTTATTATATATATTTATATATATATAATATATATATAATATATATACACACACCCCCACAACCACACACACACACACTTCACACAGGGACAGTATATACTCAAATGTAACACCCAGATAAGTATTACACATGTATATACTGTCCCTGTGTGAAGTGAAGTACATGTGTGTGTATATATATATATATATATATATATATATATATATATATATATATATATATATATTAATATATATTATAGTGTGTATATAAATATATATACTGTAATATACAACAGGACAGTATATACACATGTCCAATATTTACCTGTGGGGTTACATTTTTTGTATATACTGTCCCCTGTGTGTATTAAAGTCTGATATATTAAAGTGGTCAAGCAAATAAAAAGTGAAAAAAACAAACACAAAAACACACATATAACCTTTTCCTCATTACAAATGCTTTTCAATTAAAAATTGTAAAAAAAAGTACACATATTTGGCATCACCGTGTGCGTATCAACCCTGTGCTATAGAACTGATTTTACCCCCTCCATGAAGACTGCTACACACAAAAAAAAAAAAAAAAACATTTTTGTTCATCCCACTGTGCAAGAAATTGAATAAAAAGCAATCAAAAAAGTCCCATGAACCTCAGAACAGTACCAATGAAAAAAGTTATGGCTATTAGAATTTAATGATGCAGAACATTTTATTTATTTATTTCTGTGTAACATTGCTACAAGATTTAAAAAAAAAAACTATAAAATGGTAATAACTGGGTAATGCTTTAATCGTGTTTATGACCCAAAGAAAGCACTGTAAAAAAAACACACCAGGATTTTTTATATACTTTGCCTCATAAAATTTGGAATACAAGTTGATCAAAAAAACATATATAGCCCAAAATGGTGCCAGTAAAAAATGTCTGCACAAAATAAGCCTTTACACGGCTCTAACAACATACAACAAAAAAAACAGATATAGATGAAAAAAGAAGAAAAAAAATAGAAAACAGATGTGCCATTTAGGAGTTAAACTCCATCACCACATATACCGTATAAGAGGCACTTTTGTGCCCCCAAATTTGGGAAGAAAATGAGGGTGCAACGTATATTTTGAATTCAACAGGCGGTAGGGGTGGGACAATGCTGTAGGCCGTGGGCTGGGAGGATGGAGTATGTGGTCGGAGACCATCAGTAAGGGAGTCAAGAGCAGAGTCTCTGCTGCTGGAAGCTAGCGGCGGGGTTTAATTCACCCCTTCATGCATATGGATGTCCCTGAACATCTAAATGGCATGAAGGGTGTAAAAAAACGGCTCACGCATAACCCATCTATGCAAGC
>JAODAL010039981.1:0-37426 GCA_025379985.1 Phyllomedusa bahiana
AAGCGCATGCGGAGAGCCTCAAAAGCGCATCGCTGTTCCCACGGGAGATCAGCGATGCGCTTTTGCCATTCAACTCAATGTTAATCACACTGACAATTGTTAGATCCGTTTTGCGGATCCGTAAAACGGATCCGTAAAACGGATCACAAAAACGCCGTGTGAACAAGCCCTAACTCTTATATACATGGATATATATTATACAGAGTGCTTGGATTTCCTAAATCATACTCAGTGCCCAAAAGTTCAGTTTTTGCAGTTTTGGGGGTGAAATCATTTTATAATGCACCGTCTCCAATTCTCCTATACAAAGAAGTATATTCCAAATAGTGGTTGGTGAAAATTATTCTGAATGGAGAAAAGTTAATTTTTGGCAGTTTTGGGGGTGAAATACCTTTCAAATATATTGTGTGTTATTGTCATAGAGATATACTGTATATCCCGGAAATAGAGTTCTCTGTGTTGCTAAATCTTACTCAATGCCAAAAAGTTTAATTTTGCCAGATTTTAAGTCCACATAATGCTGAAATATACCAGTGTGTTATTGTGATCCACATATATATATATATATATATATATATATATATATATATATATATATCTATATATATATATATATATATATATATATATATATATTATATATATATATATATACACACTCTCTCCGCTGCCATCATGGGTACTGCCGTCTAATCTAGTCCAGCCTGCAGAGGGATAAGTTCAGGTTCTTGGGCCCTGGTGCAAAAGTCAAAAGGGTCTCCTGCCCATGGCCGCCAATAGGGGGGTACAGGCACTACAGGTGTATGGGGCCCGGCCAGACTGTAAGGCTAGGGGGGGGCCCGCTAGGCTCCGCCCCCTTGCTCCACAATAATGGAAGGGAGAGCAGACCGCAGGCTGCTCTCCCTACCATTACAATCAGCTGTCCTGACAGAGGGGGCCCATGCTGCTGGTGAAGCTCTACATAACATAGAATCAGTGTCACTTACTTCAGGTGGAATCATCCTGTGCACAGAGCAGTCCGCCCCTCCTCCTCCTCCCTCTGGCCGCCGGCAAATCAGTGACGTCACGCCCACAGCCAAAAGGGAGCAGGGGGAAGGACCGACTGCTCCTTGCACAGGATGCTTCCACCTGAAGTAAGTGACACTGAATGTAATGTAAAACTATTGTGTGCTGCCTACTCCACCTGCAGCCTGGCCCCCTATTTTTACCATAGGGATGCCAGGCCAGTTCCCAGTTCTGTGGGGCCCCAATCAAGGCTCCTAAGATTTGTGGGGCCTTGAGCAGGGCCCCATAAATCTAAGGAGCCGTGATCAGGGCCCTACAAATCCCAGGGGCCTAGAGTGGGCCTCTCAAGCCTCCTGGGACTTGTGGGGCCCCGCTCTAGGCCCCTGGGATTTGTAGGGCCCCACTCAAGTCTCCTAAGATTTGGGGGGCCGTGCACAAGGCTCCTAAGATTTGTGGGGCCTTGAGCAGGGCCCCACCAAGCTTAGGTGCCCTGTTTGGGGCCCCACAAATCAGGGGGCCTTTAGCGGGCCCCCCAAATCTTAGGGGCCTTGATCGGGGCCCCCAAATCTTAGGGGCCTTCATCAAAGCCCCAAATCTTAGGGGCCTTGATCGGGGCCCTGCAAATCTTTGGGGCTTGGATTCGGGCCCTGCAAATCTTTGGGGCCTTGATTGGGGCCCTGCAAATCTTAGGGGCCTTAATTGGGGCCCTGCAAATCTTAGGGGCCTTGATTGGGGGACTGCAAATCTTAGGGGTCTTGAGCGGGCCTCTCAAGCCTACTGGGACTTATGGGGCCCTGCTCTAGGCCCCTGGGATTTGTTGGGCCCCATTCAAGTCTCCTAAGATTTGTGGGGACGTGCACAAGGCTCCTAAGTTTTGGGGGCCCCGATAAAGGTCCCTGGGATTTAAAGAGCCCCGTTCAAGGCCCCTAGGATTTGGGGGCCCCACTCAAGTCTCCTAAGATTTGTAGGGCCATGCACAAGGCTCCTAAGATTTAGTCCTGCACGCATATGTAGAACAGAAGTTGGGCTAGACCTTGAGCTTATCAGTTTGTTCCAAGGTGCATGGCTGGTGTGGAGCTGTAACTACGATAAGGGACAGTAGATGTCCTTTACGGCCGCACTGAACACCCGCTCTGATGCCACACACTACTGGTCGGGCAGGACAGCTTCTCCACTGCAATCTCGGCAAGTTGTGGCCACACATCCAGTTTAGCTGCCCAGTAGTCCAGCGGATCTTCTACCTGGGGTGGCAGAGTGCTGTCCAAGTAGGCCACCATCTGTTGGTTCAGGGTCTTCTCCAGGTCCTGCTGCTGGGGGGTACCCTCCTCACTTGGCGGGTGAAGAAAGCTGCTCATCAACGACTCCAGACTTAGGCTCCTGCTGATGGAGCTGGTACTGCTCCTACCCCTCCCCCCACCTCCCCCCAGCAGCCGTGGCAGTGGGACGTGAGCGATGTGGAACCCCCCAGTCAGACCTGTCAGAGGATGGACCATGCTGCACATAGGCAGCGGCCAACTGACTACATAGGATTTTTCTATAGTATTTGTGTTTATCCTCCCTCTTGGCAGGTGAAAAAAAGGCTCCCGTTTTGGACTGGTAGCGAGGGTCCAAGAGGGTGGAGAGCCAGAAGTCATCCCTCTGCCGGATTGTGATTATTCGGCTGTCACTAGCCAGGCAAATCAGCATGCTGCGGGCCATCTGTGCAAGTGACTCTGAGGGACTCCCTGCCTCCATCTCCACTGTATACTGCCACGGTGTGTCTGGGTCATCTGCCTCGTCTTCCTCATCTCCCTCTACCTCCTCCGGCTGCTCCTGCTCCTCCTCTCCTGTCACCTGAGTAGAAAAACCACTCCAATGTCCTCATCCTCCTCCAGTTCAGCCCCCACCGGACTCATGTGGCCGTGAGATGTAGTCGCCACGTCTCCAGTGCCCTGACCAGATATATTTTGCAGCATCTGTTTCAGGACATGAAGCAGTGGAATGACGTTGTTCATCCCTTAGTCCTGGCGACTGACAAATAATGTGGCCTCCTCAAAGGGCCTGAGCAAATGGCAGGTGTCTCGTATGAGCTGCCACTGATGACATCAAAATTACACAGTGGAATATTCCTGTCCGATTGGTCAATCAAAAAATCGTTAATGGCCTTTCTCTGTTCATACAGTTTTTCTAACATATGGAGGCTGGAATTCCAACGGGTGGAAACAACGCATATCAACCTATGTTGGGGAAGGCCGTTTTGCTGCTGCAGCTCAAGGAGGGTGTGCTTGGCTTTGCAGGAATGGATGAAGTGCATGCACAGGAACTGTTTGACATCCAGATTGAACACATGCGCCATGCAGGGCGCATGGCTCAGCCCTCCTTGGTGCAGCGTGGACACCATGTTCCTTCCATTGTCTGTCACCACGGTTTCGATTTGCAGTTGTCACAGAGAAAGCCACACATTGATTTTGTGTTGCATGGCGTGGAGCAGTTCCTCCCCTGTGTGACTTTGTTCGCTCAGGCAAACCAGGTATAGAACTGTGTGACACCGCTGTGCCCTGCACACGTGGTATGATGGAGAAGCACTTAGACTTGTGGAGGCTGAGGTGGTGGTGGAGGAGGAAGCAGACATTGGTGCAGGATCAGCAGTTTAAACAATGTGGAGGAGAAAGCGGCGTCTCCTTTCAAAGTTGCTGGTGTGGCTGGGCTGGAAGCACATTCACCCAGTGGGCCGTAAAGGACATGTACTGGCCCTGACCATAGTTACAGCTCCACACGTCCACGCTGCCGTGCACCTTGAAAGACATCAATAGGCTCAAGGACTGGCCCACCTTCTGTTCTACATATTTGTGCATGGCTGGTACTGCCTTTTTCGAAAATAAATAATGGCTTGGGACTCTCCACCTCGGCTCAGCACAAGCCATTAGTCAGGAGCATCTAGACCGGTAGATGATGGGAAAGACAAACAGCTCCCTTTGGCAGAGGTGATGGAGTCTTGACTGGCTGCAATGGCATGCGTGTCACTGGGTGCTGCTGCTGTTGCCCCAGCAGAATGGACCACCACATGTGAGACACGTTTCTCCCAGGCAACCGGATGGTGACGCTGCATGTGTTGACGCAGAGCCGTGGTGCTAACGTTAGCTCCCTGGCCACGCTTCACTTTCTGTCCACAGGTTCTACATATACACATATTCGGCTCCTCCGGTGTCTTAGCAAAAAACTGCCACACCGCCGAGTAGGTGATTTTACCGTCAACGCTCCGCACTGAGTGACTACTGCCGCCGCTGCCTCGCTGAGCCCCTGTGCCGCTACTTTCTTGGACCTGCAAAGCGAGTGGTCTACCCCGTGGCCGTTTGGCTCCCGACCTCGCACTGCTGCCACCCTCCTGACTCACAGCCACGCTACCCACTTGCTGGCTGCGCCGCTGCCTAAAGCACAAGCTGACGCCCTCTTCTCCCGATGATGATGATGAAGCACTTGCTTCATTCTGATCCCAAGTGTGATCGGCTACATCGTCGTCGATTTGTGTTTGCCCATCACTGCTATACTCCTCAATGGTCTCAGTATGCAGAGCCTTACCGCTCGCAACATAAACTCCCATGACACTCTCCACATCACTACGTGCCCGCCTACTGCAAGAAGCAGCAGATATCTGCCCCACCTCTTCGCTGCCAAGCAGCTACTGACTGTCCTCAAAGAGTTTGTCTTTGCTGTATAGTGGCGCAGAACCTAGACCACATAGTAGTTCTCTGGCTGAGGTAACCGAATGGGACAGAGGTGGGTTGAGGACAGGTGAAGGCCCCTGACCTGCTCCCTGGCCATGCCACTTAAGGGTTGTGTCTGACGAACCCATCGTCTACTTGTGAAGGTCTTTCACCCCAGTGCAATATAGTGCTGCAGCAGATAGATGCTTGTGGCAGGAGACACACTGACAAGTGTGAGAATTTAAAATGGCGTCCGTATTTATAGGGCTGTGACATCACAGAAGCCCGCTGGCTGCAGATTTGCTTCATGTCTGCACATGTTATTGAGGGTATTCCTTTCTTCCTCCCAGAGTTCTCTGCTCATGCATGCCAGGTGCTCGTGGCCATTTTAGAAAAAAGAGATGATTCGTTCCTGCGAAGTACCATAAACTTTCCTTTCGTGCAGAATCAAAGTTTTTCCTGAAATTCTAAATGAATTCCACTTCGTTAGAATTGTTTCATCCATCTCTAATTATGGGATGAGGATTTTTTGTTTTTTACCATGTTACAAACTGATTGGTTGACAGTACTACACACAGATTTCTACAGACAACCAGCAAGAGAAGTGGAGCAGAGGTGCAAGGGTATGAGGTGCACATGTCAGAGAATGATGATGTAAGGGTGTACAGGGCAGGGATGGACAGTGCTAGGAGGATTGGGGGCAGTTGCAAGAAGCACTAGATTGTAACTGCAATGGATTCTGGGAATTGAAGAAGAGAGATGCTAGAGAACTACTGCCCCCCCCCACAACTAAGAAGTTTCACTGACCTTATGGTAGATGAATAAGGAGGCAAAATAAAAGAGACCCATGAAGAATGTGGAATATCTTTACTTCTCCATATAAATGATGTTTATAGTGTTCTATCAGAAAGGGGAACATCTATTGGATTTAACAAATCCTCAATTTGCTTTTGACCCACTGAGTCTTGAAAAAGCAAACGGGATATTAGCCAAGCCAGTATCCCCCATCTGCATACACTGCTGTTTCGGGGATTTTTCTCCTCATCAGTGCAGAGCAGAGCAATACTGGCTGGCTGGGTGGGAGGCAATGAGTGGCTCATAAAGGGAAGCATCTCTCCTTGAGGAGTGCACCATATGATGCATAGAGTTTTGAATTGCCTTTTTGCCCTCTACTAAGCATCTGTATATCACAAGGCATTATGGGAAAGGAGCTGAGAAGCTCAAGTGCCCTCTGTTGGATGTAACAAATCCTCAATTTGCATGTGCTGAAATCCGATCTCCCTTTCTAGTGTGCAGATGCGGTGTTTCACTTCATTCGGTTCAAATCTCTATTTCTCTGCAGGCTCTCGTCACTCCTGGATGATTGCAGGGTAAGTCTACTCCTATTGGGCTAATATCCTCTGTGGGCGAAATATTTGGCTATTTATACTCTGGATGTATGGGGCAACCTTGCCTGAATGCGGGCTATTGTTTTCTTTCATATCCTTGATCTCGCTATGCATCAATGGTGCCGTGAGTATATCATTGTTTGTAACCATATGTGACATGTTTCTCCAGTTTCTTTAGCATTGCTACTGGTCTGATGGTGTCTGCTTACATATTGCCAGTTTGTGCTAATTTGTATTCCTATGATATATCAGAATACCCTTTTAATTCTGTACCCTCTCCCTGGTGAACCCTTTCTCTTCTTTGTGGGAAACGAGTTGGAGGATTTTCTTGAAGGAGTACTCTTGTCTGTGGCCCTATGAAACAGCATAGTGAGAAAACCCCTTTAAAGTCCTAAGTAATCAAATATATTGATAATTTCACAGGTTATATCATAAAAATAACACAGAAAGTAATAAAAAAAAGACATGAAATAAAAATATATCAAAAAAGACAGAGCTCCACCAAAATAATACAAATAAAAACTACAGCTCATCCAACAAAAGACAAGCACTCACACAGAATCCTAAAATGGTTAATTCAGTAAAACATTAAGGGTGACATGAATGAATGGGGCTGTGCCACTGGTGTACTTTGAGCCAAAAAGAATGCATGAACAGGCGCACTCCAAACTTTGGCGCAATAAGAGCCTTTGTAATGTGCCAAAGACACTTTGTAATTTAAGATTCTTTTAACACCAAATCTAGGCACAGAATAATTAGAACAGCCAGACGAAATGCTTTAGTCTGCACATATATGCTGGGTCTAGTTTTGTTATTATTTCTTATACTTTATTAGTTGTTTTTCTTTTTGTATGTGGGTTTTATGCTTGGGTTGCTGCCCGCTCGCCGTGTGGTTTTGGTTTGCTTCTCGGGCAGCCTATGGTGCTCCGTTACCTGCGGTTTTTGCAATACCATTGTCCCTTGGCGTTTGCTGTTGGGATGTGAGGATCACGCATGCGCTGTCCATGACGGCTAGTCCGTCATGTGACTCTCACGCTGACGTCACCCCGGGGATTCCGGAAGTGCCGGTGGCGTCCCGGGGACGCGTCCTGTCTCTCGCTGGGGCTCGTGGCGGCAGCACCTGCAAGGTATTGCAATTAGTAGATACACTATTTAAGGTTAGCTAAAAACTGGTAATATGTATGCCATGATTAAGGGGTTCGCCCCGAAACGCGTCGGCACTTTCATGCCCCTGCCCGCATTTTTGCCATTCTGTTTTTAAGGATATCCAATAAACAGGATTTTATTTTACCATTTTTGGACCATTTTTTTATGGACAGCTGGATCTACTACCTTCCATTTTTCGTCTGTTGTTTCTCCTTGGCACCGGGAGGATCCGTGCTGTCCGCTGGAGAGGTGAGCTGGCTTATAACCCTATGTACTATTTGCTTTACACTGTCCTGTATTTATGAACTGCAGATGAACATCCAGACCAGGGTAAAGGTGGTGCCTGAGCCAGACTTGTGGTATTGGCACTACACTGCGCCTGTATGTATGACCTGCAGAAGATCAGACCCGGTAAAGGTGGTGCCTGAGCCAGACTTGTGGTATTGGCTCTACACTGCCCAGTATGTAACCTGCAGAAGAACACCAACCAGGGTTAGGTGGTGCCTGAGCCCAAATGTGGGATTGGCTCTACACTGCCCGTATTATGACCCGAGAAGAACAACCAGGATAAAGGTGGTGCCTAGCCAGACTTGTGGCATTGGGTCTACACGCACCTGTATTATGACCTGCAGAAAAACAGCCAGCCAGGGGAAAAAGGGGGGCCTGACCAAATTGTGGTATTTGGGTATACACTGCACCGTAGTATGACCTGAAAGAAACACCAGACCAGGGTAAAGGGGGTGCCTGAGCAGACTTGTGGTATTGGGTTACCTGCACGATGTATGACCCGCAGAAGAAAAAGACCAGGGTAAAAGGTGGTGCCTGAAGCCAGACTTGAGGTATTGGCTCACACTGTGCCTGTATGTACAGTATGACCTGAAGAACTGAAACATCCCACCCCCCACCCCCCCCCCCCCCCAACCCAGGTAAAGTGGTGCCTGAGCCAGACTTTGATTATTGGCTCTACACTGCCCCTGTATGTATGACATGCAGAAGAACAGCCAGACCAGGTAAAGGTGGATGCCTGAGCCCAGACTTGGCTTGGAATTGGCCTCTACACTCCCTGTAAATGTATGACCTGCAAGAAGAACAGCCAGACCAGGTAAAGGTGGTGCCTGAGCCAGACTTGTGGTATTGGCTCTACACTGAGGCTGTATGATATCACCTTCAGGAAACAGCCAGACCTGGGTAAAGTGGTGCCTTGAAGACCAGATCTTGTGTTACATCAGAGCTCTGCACACATGTGGCCTCTATGCAATACCTGCAGACGAACATCCAGACCTGGGTAAAGGATGGTAGCCTAGAGATACAAGGTCAGGAACTACTAATAATAATAATCTTTATTTATACAGCGCCAACAGCTTTCCGCAGCACTTTACAGCATCTAAGCAACGCGTTATAAGCACAGACAAAGACAGACATTACAACGAAGCTACTAATAGAAGAGACACAAGGTGTGAGGGCCTGCTCGACATAAGCTTAAACATCCTATGAGTGTGCTTTCGGGGGAGACGACAGTGTAAGAAGTTGCGCTAAGTTTACACCTGGTCCCAGCCTTGTTTCATAATATGGGGTGTTTACATAAAAATTGTGTGGAACCTGCCACCAATGACAGTACATATATATTGTAGGGGTCAGCACAAAGGCAGGCCGTGAGCAGGCAGCACTCAGTTCAAGATAAATAAAGACTATTTAAAGATTGCATAAGACGTGCAACAACACGAAAGACAGCTTCTCTCTTCAGCATATAAAATTCACAGTGGCAAAATAACGAGACCTTTTAGCTCGGCTAGAAGACATCAGAGCAAACAAAATGCGCGGATCCTCGACGCGACTCAGCCACCATGCAGGAGCCTACACGAGCCTCGCGAGTTCGCACGCCCGACTACACAGCTTCAGTTTCAGGTCCGAGCAGCCACCTACCTGATGACTCACTGTCACCAGCGGCCACTTTATCTGCGGCTGGCTACGCACCTGGGCTAGGAAGTATTTCGGATAGCGGCCGGCCCACCCATATACTCTTGGGCCGCTCCTTAAAAAACAACCTGACCCGTATCTACAGACGACAAACACAACCAGCATACCAGCAGTCATCATAGTGACTAGCGCTGGCATCAGTCAATGTGAGGTTCTCTTTTAATCTCCTCCCGAACTATGAGAGCGGTACCTCTGACCTTCCCTACACTATAGATCAGATAATGGCTGTGAGTGCCCTAAGTGTAGGTAGTGACAGACGTGTTGTGGACAAGACAAAGTGTGGGTTAACAATTAGAATCTTTGGTTGCTGCTAAGAAGATGTATACTTCAGGACACACATAAAACTGTGAAAGCTGGGACAATGTGGCCAGATGGTACGGTGTAGGATGTTCCAGAGAATGGGTGCACACGTTGAAATCTTGAAGCGGCATGTGAGGAGTTCAGATGATGTGGTCTAAGTTTGATGTCCGCAGATCAGAGCGGAGTGAGCGGGTAGGGATGGTAGATCAGAGATGAGGGAAAGGATGTAGGGTGCAGAACAGTGGAGAGCTTATGGGTGATGTGAGGAAGATATATTATATCCTTTACCGATTTGGCAGCCACAGCAGTGCAGTGACACGAGCGTAGAGGCAATCATTATAGCGGCTGGAAAGAAAAGATGAGCCTCTCACTGCAGCATATACAGCGACACGATTGGAAGAGGGAAAGTTTGGCAGAGTGGAAGACCGATAGCAATTAGTTAGCAGTAGTCAAGACAGAACAAAGAATAAGAGCAACAAGATACGACTTGGAGAGACCTCACCACAGTAAGAAACAGCTATTCTGACGATGTTCTTAGTTGCAGATGAAAATGCAAGGCCAGAGATTGGACAAGGGGGTGATGGACAGATCCAGGTCTAGAATAACCCCAAGACGCGCGGCGCCTGCTGCCTAGGTGAGTATGGTGGTACACCTACACACTAGAGACAGAAATAGCAGATGTGGGTTGTTAGTACATGGGGAAAACAATAAGTTCGTTTTAGTCGAGGTTAGTCTGAGATAGAGAAGAGGACATAAGTCAGAGAACAGCGGACAGACAGTCACTTGTTGATTGGTCCTCTACTGCGCCTGTATGTATGACCTGCAGAAGAAAATCCAACCAGGTAAAGGTGTGCCCCTGACACCAGACTTGTGGTATTGGCTCTACACTCCCCTTAGTATGACCTGCAGAATAACAGACATACCATGGTAAAGGTGGTGCCTGAGCCAGACTTTTGGTATTGGCTCTACTCGCCCTGTATGTACGAACCTGCAGAAGAACAGACCAGGTAAAGCGTGCCTGTACCGACTTACTGGTATGGGCTCTCACACTGCCTTTATGTAGACTGCAGACTCGAACATCCAAGACCAGGGAGCGAAGGTGGTGCCTGAGCCAGACTTGTCAGGTACTGCTCTACACTGCCCTACTTATGAATGACTGCAGAGGGGGCGGGGAAAAGAAAAAAAAAACAGCAGAACAGGTAAAGATGGTGCCTGAGCCAACTTGTGTATTGGCTCTACAACTAACCTGTATGTATATGCAGAAGAACACATCGGAGACATTCAGACACATTCTACACTGCCTTACACGAATTAGAACGGCTGTGTGCACTAACATTCTACCTTCTCAAATATGTGTTTTCTAACTGTACAAACCCACAAAATAGATGTAACACATTATATATCACAGAGTAAACTTTACACACATATCCCAATAGAAACAATGCAGTTGTATTGTTTTAAAATTAAACACCAAAATTTTATTTTTCGGGGGTTGGGGTTTCAATACATAATATATTACACTAAACTGCACCAATAAAAATCAACTATGTCCGAACAAATGTGCTATCCTTGCTCTGGCTTTATGATATACACCACAATGATTTGTAATAGATCTAAGAAAGCCTGAGCTTCATGGCTTCAGTCTTCTTCATTAGTCTGAGATGTAATAACGATGATCTTGATAATGCAGCACACAGTGTCCCAGAAAGTTATCTTCAACATTTCACTGCTTTTCAATGACTTTGTTTTGATCTAAGACAAATAACACATAAATCCAGAATCACCATCAAGACTAAACCCTGCTCCATCCATAATAATACAAATTTTAGAATAGTGAGATATGAATTAAATCCATGAAACAGAGTATAACAATAGATGGGCGAAATATCTCCAAAATTTCGGTTCATCGACTTCGCCGGAATTTCCACAAAATTAGTTTCGTCCGAAGTACTTCGGGACGAATCGCGTTAAAAAACCAGCTATTTCCAGGCTGCACAGAGGCTCACTCTGGTGCTGTAGGAACCGTTACCCATGCTTAAAATATGCATAGGGAGCTTGGTTTGGTCTTCATACAATGTTGTGTTTTAAAGTATGACCTCACAAGACTACCGCCGCACTAAGAATCGCTTCACTATAAAATTTCCCTGGGCGCTTACGGTGCAAAACTGACCAAAAAACATGAAGCAGGACTTGCAGCCGATGAAAAGTCACGGCAGCTGCAGCTGGAAAAAAACAAGTTGATGGGCTAAGATCCTACTATATGTCTTCAAAGAACCCATAGCAGGTTACCGGAGCCGCCCACACGATCGCACGCACAGTAAGGGACGTCACAGCAGGGTTCACTTGCGCGAAGAGTCCAGAGCTTTAAACCGTCACACACACATGACACAACCTGTTCTTGAGTTAAAACGCATGTGAAACATGTAGGCTGTTCGTCCCCCGAATGCGAGGATGGAGAGGGTGTCGGCATTAATTTAGCGTTGACGTCACTGACTCATAGTTGCCCTTACCTTTCATCCGTTAGTGTCCGCTTTCATCGGATCTCATACGTCCATCATATTGCTAAGCAAAAGAACAAACATATTGATACAAAACAGAGATGACGCAGTACACATGGAAACTATTTGCAGTGTCTTCTGTGTTCTTACCACTCCTGCTTTTTGGCTAGACATCCTGATCCTCCCACTCCTTACTAGACAGTAGTAAAAGAGCGCGAGAAACTAAACATAGTGGCAACATCATAGATGTGAGGAGTGGAAACACATTAGGAAACACCAGGGTGTTCCCATGAGACAGCGGTCACTTGCAGCAGCATAGGCCAAGAAGCGCAGCACATTGAAAAAATTCTGGAGGCGGCAGCAACATCAGGAGCCCACAAAGTGCAGCAATGTACACATGTCGGAGAAGAATAGGGACGTCATCATAGTCGCAGCATAGGTCAGAGAGTCAGCAAATATGACAGAGTGTGGAGGTGGCAGCTACAGGAGTAGGCCACAGAGTGGCAATGACCGAGTGCGTAGTGACACGGCAGCAGACACAGCAGCAGCATGAGGCGTCACAATAGCAGCGCACACATCGGACAACTGCTGTAGGTCCACGAGCAGCAGTCACATCACAGCAAAGCATGAGTGCGACAGATGTGCGCGCAATAGACATTCTGGAAGGTGAGTAAAAACAGATTCAGGCCACAATGATGTGCACAATGAAAGAGTGTGTAGGCTCACCGGTAACGAGCAATCAGAGTACAGCAGCATGAAGCTCAGACATGGCACAATGATAGCGCGAAGGAGAGAGGACCAAGGCACGCAGTCACAGCAGCAGCAGCATGAGGTCAGACAGTGGCACAAATGACATTCTGGAGTTGCAAAACAGGCAGTAGGGCCACAGAGTGGCACAATGACAGAGAGTGGAGGTGACGGCAAGGGAGCAACTAGCATGAGGTCAAGAGTGGCACTCAATGACAGAGTAGTGGAAGTGGGTGGGCAATACCAGTCCCTCGGTAAAGATTGTGGTAGGCAATGGAGGACACTGCAGCAGATGTGTGGCAACAGCGGGTGGATCAGCAACAAAAGTGGCTGAGTCAGGTAGTTTGGAACAGACTCAATCTCAAAGTATTGGTGAGACATCATGGATGATGTAATTTGATGCATAAGGCATTGGAGTGTGAAAAACCTGGCCGAATTCGATGCTGAATCATCTTGACAAAAGGTCAGTCGTGACGCACATTTCCACGTGGACAAAGCGGATCTCGACTGGCTTGGGGTTACGAAGTACCCCTGCCTCTCTGAACACCACCTTACCACAGCAGCCGAGGCAGTAGTACGTGAGCTGCTGAGACAACCCCCGGTTTAGAGCCTGTCCAGAGGATGGGACGATGCGGCACCTAGGCAGCGCGCAACACTGACTACGGATGATTCTCTTTATAGCTTTGAGTTTGTCCTCCCTCTCAGCAGCTTGGAAAAGGCCTCCCAATTTGGACTGGTAGCGAGGGTCCATAGGGTTGATAGCCAGAAGTCATATCTCTGCCGCAGTGAGTGCCATCGGCTGTCACTCAGCCAGGAGACATAAGTCAGCATGCTGCGGCATCTGCACAAGTGACGGTCCGTAGTATGTACAGTGGGCACATCCCTGTCCATCGCATTGACATACAGCTCTTAGACGAACACGGTCAATATACTGCTTCAGCGGTGCTGCGGTCATTCTGCCTTCGTCTTCCACATCTCCATCTCCTCCACCAGCTGCCCCTGCCCTCCTCTCCTGAGTCAACCTGGGTCTAGATAAACGCACTCAATTATCACCAGACAATGCTTCTGCTCCAATGTCCACCCTCACTCCTCTCCATTTCCTCTCCCCACCGGACTCATGTGGCCGCGAGATGTATTCGCCACGTCCCAGTCCCCTGCCCAGACAGATTTTCAGCATTTGTTCCAGGACATGAAGCAGTGAATGATGCAATTCAGAGCCACTAGTCCTGGCGACTGACATAACGTGGCCTCCTCAAATGGCCTCAGCAACACGGCAAGTGTCACACATGAGCTGCCACGGGCTGACATCAAAGTTACACAGGGGAGTATCCAGTCCGCCTGGATCATCAAAAATTCGTTAATGGCCTTTCTCTGGGAGGGGGGGGGGGTGTGGGGGGGGGGGGGGGGGAGGCGAGAGGGCCGGGGGTGGGGGGTGGGTGGGGTGGGGGTGGCGGGGGGGGGGCGGGGGGGGGGGGCGGGGCGGGCCGGCCGCCCCGGCGCGGGGGCGCGGGGGGCGGGGGGGGGGGGGGGGGGGGGGGGGGCGGGGGGGGGGGGGGGGGGGGGGGGGGCGGGGTGTTCATACAGTCGGTCCAATGTGCAGGCTGGATTCCAGCCGGTGAAACATCGCATATCACGTGTGTTGGGGGAGGCCGTTCCTGCGCGGCAACTTGAGAGGTGTTCGTGGCTTTGTAGAATGGATGAAGTGCTGCCCAGTTTCCTGGCATTTTCCATAAACTCTGAAGATCGTGGAAGTCTCAGAACCTTTTCCAACCATATTGACAACACATTTCGCCATTCAAGTGCATGGACTCCCTCCTCAGTGCAGCGCGGTTACACCATGTTACTCCATTGTCCATCACCATGGTTCCGATTTGCAGTTGCGCGGAGAAAAGCCACACATCGATTTCTTGCTGCATGACGCGGATCAGTTCCTCCCCTGTGTGACTTCGTTCGGCCGAGGCAAAAGCCATGTGTAGAACTCGTGAACACCGCTGGTGCCCTACACATGTGGTATGATGGAGCATAATTGTGGAGGCTGAGATGGTTGTGGTGGTAGAGGCGGACATTCCAAGAGCAGCAATTTGTCAATGTGGAGGAAAAGCGGCGTCCCACCTGTCCCAAGTTGTTGGTGTGGCTGGGCACGGAAGCACATTCACCCCAGTGGGCCGTAAAGGACATGTACTGCCCTGACAATGGTTACTGCTATCTCATTGCAATCGCCTCGGGTTGAACGACTGCTGGCCCCACGAGTAGCGAGAGCATGAGCAACTAGGCCGGGAGATGATGGCAAATGAGAAACAACCCTTCTGCGAGTTGAGGTGCGATCCTTGACTGGCCTGCAATGGCATGCGTGACAACTGAGGCACTGCGTGCTTGCTGTGGATGCTGCGGCGCAAGGAACTGGACCACCACATCTTTCACCCAGGCCACCGGATGGTGATGCTGCATGTGTTAACGCAGGGCCGGGTGCCAACGGTAGCTCCTGTCCACGGCTCACTTTCTGCCCACAGATTCCTACTTATACCCATATTCCCGGCTCCTCCGCTTCTTAGCAAAAGCGCGCTGCCACACCGCCGAGTATTCGATTTGTACCGGCCAACAAGCTCGCGCACTGAGTGAGCAGCCTGCCGCCGGCTCTCGCTGAACCCCTTGTGCCGCTACCTTTCTGGACCTGCGAAGCGGGTTGTTTGTTACCCCCCGTGCCTGCTTGCTCCCGACCTCACACTGCATGCTACCTGCTAACTCCACGGCCCACACAACCCACTTGCAGGCTGCTCCTGCCTGAGGCGCAAGCTAACGCCCTCTACTCCTACGATGATGAATCCTTGCATCACCCGCACCCAAGTGCGGTCGTCTACATAATCAATCGATTATTGGTTTGATCTTCACTGCTGTCCTCCTCACACGTCTCATGGTAATGCCCATCGATACTTTGACCGCCTACTGCAGAAGCAAGGGGATATAGTCCCCCACAACTTTCCCATTCGCTCCAAGTAGCAGCTGTGTGTCCTCCTCAAATTGGTTCATCCTCGACATGTATAGTTGCGCTGAGCCAAAACCACATAGTAGATCTCAGGCTGCGGGACCGATGGAACAGAGGCGGGTTTAGGACAGTGAAGGGCCGCTGACCCGCTGCCGGGCATGCCAACTAAGGGTTTTGTCTGATGTATCCCACCGACTCTTGGCTGGGTTGTCAGATGTCAATTGGAGGAAGTGGATGACCTTAGTCAACAAATCAAAACACCCTGGGTTGCTGGTCAACACACGCCAATATACACCAGCAGTTCTGGCCTCACCGAGGACCCCTCTGCGACGTCCCCTTACTGTGCTGCGACTGTACCAGCTCAGGAATGCTTTGCGGTGCCACACCTGCACTCGCATGTGACGAGATACTCACTACACACCTCTCTGTCTGACATACTGTTTGTTCAAAAATTACAGACACTGTTTTTAATGAGATAACTGTATATGAAAAAATACAACACACCCTGTCAATTTTTACTGCCAAAACTTCACCCCACTAACAAGCTCTGGGTAAACCCTCGGATATAAATGCCTCCACAAATGCGCAGTGGAAAAATTAACTTGTATGTGACGTTTCAAAACTCTGTGCTATTTTACTGAATATAAAAGCACAACAGGCTACATTAACCTCTCGGATATGAATTATGCTACAGACCAAAGATCTTCTCTTCGTTGGTGTTATGAAAAACACTGAAGTCTTTTATACTGACCACAACACAGAAAAACACTGGATCTAAATAGGGCAAAAGAATGAGCTGCCAAAAAATTGCCCATCTATGTAGCGTGTTAAAACGACCGTGTATTATTACTGACTATAACAGCAGAAAAACTCGTAATAAACCATCGGATAGGAAATTATGCTATCAGGCAAAAAATTTCTTTTTGGCTTTTAAAAAAAAACCCATTCTTTTACAGAGTTACAATAGCACAAGACGTTTAAGTAGCCCTGGGATATAAATTGATCAAAAGACATAAGCAGCACAAATTAACTACGAATTCTGGACTGTAAAGAATGCGTCTTCTTTAACTAGAATCTACACGCAACAACTCAGGCTTAGATAACCCTTGGATTCAGTCTCAATTGTGCCCAGGACTGAGAGATTCAGCTTAACAACATGTATATGCAACTGAATTGGACGCACACGGGAACTTAGCAATCTCCCAATAACCCAAAAAATCAAATTAAACGTAAGAGAAGCGTCTCTGAGATAAGCTTTGCAGCACCCCCCAAAAATCGCTGTCAATAAAAGTATATTTCTTTCATGTATGAGATCCACAGCTCAGGAGCTGCAGCTAGCTCAGCACGGCACAGAGAGAGGAAGTGTGAACAGCCAGCTTCGACGTCCGACTTATATAGTGCACGTGACTGTCACAGAATCCCGTCCGGCCTCTGACATGGCTTTCATCTCTGAACATGTCATGTAAGGACACTCCTTCTCCTACCCAGAGTTGTCCCCATTGTAACGCCATGTGCTCAGCAGCCATTGTTAACCAATTAAAAATACGCTTCGTTCACGCGAATCACCCTAAACTTCAACTTCGTTCAGAATTAAAATTTTCCTGAAATTCTAAACGAATTCCACTTCGTTAGAATCATCTCCATATCGAGCGAATCTTGACCTGACGCACAGTCCATTGTAATAGAGATGAGACGCTACAAAGTAATTTCTCACTAAAGGCGGCTGTGCGTCTGTAAGCTTTGTGGACCAGGACTTTGCCTGAATCAGACAGATAGTGATCTGAAACTCCAATGGGTCAATGAAACCCTGTTTGCAAATATCTTAGTGATTTGTAGAATTTTATGCATGATTTACATGAGAGGAAAGAGTGATATACTATCGCGTCAAATTTGAAATGATCGGCACGGTTCTTTCAGCTTATCGAACATTTTCAACACGGATAGTTAGGTGACAATCAGACGATAATCGTAATAACTATTGCGTCTTTTTCATCGTTTCCTGTCAATTGGGCGGCCACCCAATCAGCTCTGAGGATAGAGGGGGTCAGGAGGATGTGCGATGTCTCACCGCACTGCATTATACAGGATCTCATTGGCTGCAAAATCATGTGACTCGTTCATTAATCTAGTGATAACTGCATTGCCTGTTCAGCCATTCTCTCGCTTGATAACACACAGAGAATAGTCAGGCAGCTCTGCGTCTGAGCCAATAGCTGTTCTAACAGCTCAGAGAGACAGTCCTCATCGTTATACCACAAAACCCATCCTCGTAGCTGTAAAGCTATTGAAATAATATAGATTTCAGAGAATTTTTTTAAAAAAAATACTTCTTATTTAGAATAGCATTGGTTTTTCATCATAGCCACTTTTTGGCCAGACAGCGCCTCTGAAGAGAGTGAAATTGTACCTTTTGTTTTTCCATTTCTGTTTACACTTCAGTGCGCATGCAGTGTTGCCAAAACCGCATAACTTATCCCTATAACTTTTTAAATAGTTTCTATTGTAGTCCGTGCCGTCTGTTTGCCGCAATGAGCCTCAGTTGTACGCAAATTGTTGTTATACACTATTTATATAAATTGCGCCAGAAGTCAGTAGTGCGAAGGCCGTCTCTAATTAATGCATATAACATTTAAATAGTTCAATTGAACTTAGTGCGTCTCAGTTTGGGTGCAAATAGTGCACTTCTACGCATATTTGGTTAAAATATTTTGTAGTCTACTTGCGCTGATTGTCAGTGGTGCCAAAACCACCATATTTAAACCATATAACATTTAAAATTTCCCATTGCATTTAGTGCGTTCTTTTGGCCAAATGCGTATTGTACGAAATTTGTTAAAATTTTTAAATTGGAGCCCTACGGGGCGATGGAAACTCAAGTCTAAAGGAAAACACCTGTTTTGGGGTTTTCGGTTTTCCACAAAACCGCATTTCACAGGTATTTGATAAAAAAAATTCTGTTTCTAATCCTAGTTGGCCGTTTTTTTTTTTTTGGGGGGAACATCTGTGATCTCCCGTCTTTGAGTAGAGTTTCTCAAAAAGAGACTGAAAAAAACTCTTCTATACCTTTTAATTTTTATCTTTCTGTAAATGGAGCAAACTCAGATGGTAAGCGCAAAGAGGGGGTAGAACATGGGGGAAAAAGGTAAAGGTCCCCCTTTCCAGCGCGGCCAAACGAAACCCAGCGGATCGTCAGTTTAGGACCGTCAGGCCTCTCATCGCTGGGTCGGTACCTTGTTTCTAGAAATGACAGCGTCGTCAATCTGTTTCTTCAGTTTTAATCAACCTGCCCAGCAGTCTTACCTTTCCTCCCAATCCGGTAAAAATTCGTATCATCATCATCGCATCCGTCCAACTGAAGCAAAGGCAGTTCAAATTCAATCATGTATCCACCACGGGGAAACCCGTTTTCTAAAGACCTTTTTGATGCCCAAAATGCGGTTGGGTCAGAAGGCATTTCGAAAGAAAAGAGGCAAAGAGCAGTTTAGTTGCTCTGACACCCAATCATGATGCCACAAGGAGGGGAAAAAAAACTGGTCTTGCACAAAATCCCGAGCGGTCGGCAAGCCTCGCAGTTCCTGTGGGTTGTAGCCTCCAGGATGTAGAAGTAGGACGAGGAAATCACCTGTGAAAATGATGTGAGATGAACGATGCCCTGCGGATCCAAGTGGTCTTTTTAGCAGAATTTTCTTGCGGCGTTCTCAAGATGAGGAAAACGATGGGGTATGTCGTCCGTCCCGCCTAAAAAAGGGAGAGGGCGATTGCAAAAGTCCGTCAAGATTATTCGCCAGCCACGATCTGGGGAAACACCCCCCTACTTATCCCGTTAAAAGGTCCAGGACATCTAAAGCCGGGGCCCTTTTTTCGATAAAGCCTTGATTCCCCAGCGATGTCATTGCCCCTTTTGCCCATAAAGCATCAGTGAGGGAAAATCTTAGGTGTTTAACCACCAAACAACATGTCTGTAACATGCAGCAAATGAAACCCACTATCACCCCTCGTCTCCCCTCCTCCTCATCGCCATTCCAAGCCCAAAGCGTTCCCTGCGCCCATGTTTCTAAACGTCGGAGCAAGGATCAGCCTCCCTTCACCCCTCCCCATCCCCCAGTACCCCCACCACTGCCAGGCCCCATCCTCCCCTTCCCCTTTTCCCCCAGTTTGCCCTGATGCCATAACGCCAGTCTGCGCCACCCTTCTGCTCCCGGGTTTTGAGAGCAAAGAAAAATTAAACCCCAAACCACCCCAAAGCCAAAAACCTGAATTTTGGTATTGCCCAGGCTTTTGGGCCCTTTGGGAAAGTTCCCTTTCCCTCTGGGGAAACAGAGGGGTTTCTGCCACATCATGCCCCTTGCCTGCCCCCAATACCAGACCCGAGCAGGTTTTTTTTTTTCCCCAAAAAGCCGTCCCTCCCTGGCCATCCGGCATCAAAAATGTATGCATCTAACATGTTGAGAAAGGAAGGGAAATCATTCTGAAAGTGGTCGCTGCTTGGCAGCACGTAGCTGCACTCCACTACCATCAGCTATCAGCTGTTCAGCTTATTATGACTACATTCGGACACAATCCTCTGAAATGAGTGTTTCTGTATCAGCTAAGTATTGCCACGATACTAAATTGTTTTCATTCCCAAAGGGTGTTTGTGAGCATTTGTATGCACCCGCTTAAATTTTGAAAAGAAAGGGGTTTTTTCTAAATAGTCCTATGTTGTTTTTTGTTTCAAAATCCCCTGACCACCGACACATGGGCTTTGAACACGGCAGGCCGCTATTCTCTGTGACAGCTCACTTGTGAGCTGGGGAATTCTCTGGTGGTGCGGTGGCTCTCAGGCTTGGGCCCCGCTCTTCAAAACCACGGGATGGTGCAGGGTTCTTTCCCCCAAGGTTCCCCGGGGAGTCCGGCCCAGGAACCAGGCCGTGTTGAAATTTTAAACTGTCTTGGGACCGTCAACACAGGTCAACAGCTGTGGCTGCTCTGCGCAAGAGACTTGCGGGGGCTGGGGAGAAAACCTTGTCCAGGCAAGGGGGTGTGCGATAACGGGGAAAATTCCTGGGCCCCCCTTAAATTTGGTATGTGGAACCAAACCCTTTCCGGACATTCTGAAAACCCCGTTGTCCAGAAATTTAAAGCGCTTCCCGGGTCTGGACTGCCGCTGAGGAAGGTCGAGGGCTGAGCTCACACTTCCGCCGTTTGCACCCTGCTTTTTCCCGTCTGGCTGCCTTACAGTGTCATCTTGGCCTCCACATCAACCGTCTCATTGTTGACGTGGCAACACGCTGGAATTCCACCCTCCACATGCTCCAGTGATTGTGGTAGCAGCGTAATGCCATTACGCAGTACGAAGTGACGCATGGCCTGACGAGCAGCGGTGCGGACCTCACAGTGTTGAGCCACCAAGAGTGGAGGCAGGTGAAAGAGCTCTACACCATCCTTGTGAGTCTTGAAGAAGCCACCAAAATGGTCAGTGCGGACACTTCCCTTGTCAGCATGAGCATTGTGGTGATCTTAGTTCTGTAACAAGTGTTGGACACTCTGAAACAGCAGGTCCCGCCAGCGACGGAGGAGGAGGCGGACACAGATGCAGACATAGAGCCTTATTCTCCATTGGATCAAGAAGGCCCAACAGTTTCACAACTTTATCAGGGCTAGTGATGGGCGGCGCTTGAGCTCTCGTGGTACAGCATCTGAGGCAAGTCAGGGCTGTGTTGATGCTGAGGAGGAGGAGGAAGCGGAGGAGGAGGAGGATGATGTATTGCTGGACACCGACGGTACCGATGTCCCTGCCTTGGAAAGAGGTTGGCACGGATTTGAGGAGGAGGAGGAAGACGAAGAAGATCAGTTTACTAGTGCCCCTTGAACCCGAGGCTTGGGAAATCAAGGCTCCATCTCTCACATGAGTGCTTGGATGCTCCATTTCCTCCAACATGATCCTCGCATTAAGGCCATCAAAATGAACAACAGTTAGTGGGTGGACACTCTCCTCTATCCCAGTTACAAAGCGAAACTCAGCACTTTCCATCCACCCACCCAAATTGAGAGCAGAATGTAGGAATTTGAGACCGTGCTCATTGCTCAACTGGAGACATCTGTTGCGTCTGCTTCATGTTCTTCAAATGTCACAGTGGAACAACGTCAGCAACGTGAAAGCAGTAGAGTGGCAAGTAGCTGTAGCAGCAGCAGCAGCAGGCAAGGTGGCAGAAGCCTAATGGGTGTCCTCTGGCAATCCTTATTTAACACCTCAGCAATGCCTGTAATGCAGAGCACAGATACAACACACAGAGACCGGCTTAAGATCATGGTGCACGACTATTTGCGCCTCAACACCAATGTTTTTGGATATTTTCCGGACCCAATCGACTTCTGGGTATCCAAAATGAATGAATGGCCTAGCTCGCTCGCCACACAATAGAGGGTTGTCTGCCCAGCACCCAGGGGTCATATCTGAGCGGACCTTCGCACAGCTGGAGGAGTCATTACAGACAAACGCATCCGGCTTTTCACAGGTAATGTGGATCGTTTGACTTTCATCAAGATGAATCAGGTGTGGATCTCTGATGATGTTGTGGCCCTAGTTGCCGAGTTCACCGATTAGTTGCCGGTCTACCTCATATTCCTCTTCCAAAAGAAATGTTCCTCTTGAAATTTATTTTTTTTAAATGATCATTTCTTACTGCAATTTTTATTTTGAGTGCCCAAAAGGTAATTTTGCTGGTGGCAATTCTTCCTCACAAATTTTAACAGTGGCTGAGAGGTCCTTTTTATAATTTTTGGGGGCATGGTGCTGTGACATACAGCTATACTACAGGTCCTATTGTAAAAAAATGTGGTTTCTAACATGCATTTGTTCTTCACAATTGTCAACAGTGGCCAAAGGGTCATGTTTTGAATTTTTGGGGACATGGTGCTGTGACATACAGCTGTACTACAGGTCCTATTGTATAAAATGTGGATTCTAACAGGCATTTGTTCTTGACAATTGTCAACAGTGGTCGAAGGGTCATGTTTTTAATTTTTGCGGTCAAGAAGCTATCAAAAACGAGAATAAGTAGGACACTGTTTATGGACACATATTGCAAAGTGACTTGTTTTTGCAAGAAGTTTAAAATAAAAAAAAAATCCCTGTAGTGTGACAACCCCTTTAATACGATTGAAAAACTGAGAAAACAAAGACGTGGTGGGATTCCATCCTATTTTAAAAATGTGTTTTCTAGAATTAAACTACTAAAAAAACTTGCATTTACAAAATAGCTGATAAAAATATTCTTCTGAATTGTACAAGGGAGGTACAGGAAGTCTTGAACAGATGAGGTTTTTCAGAGGACATGGTATATGGAGCACATTCGCCACCCCAAGAACAGAGACAATTTCCTCCAGCACGTTGAGTAAAACGAGAAAAAGAATGCCAAAAAAAGGGCACCTGGGTGAAACAGGAGTGTCAACCACCAGCATTTCCAAGTGAAGCTCATTTGGTCCGCACTCATACGGAAGGGCAAGCGCTCTCGTAGAGGCCGAAATTTGTAAAGCGCTACCCAGTTCTTGACTGTGTACTGAGGAAGGCTGGAGGTCTTAGCTCACACTTCCGCACTCTGCTTTGGCCCGACTGTTTTAGTTGCTGCGTCATAGGTGCATTTTTTGCCGTGTTAATAGATGACGCATGCTAGCTCTGGATCTCACCGCACCCACTCTATGTCTGGCCCTTCCACCTGAACCTCCGTGATCCAGGTTCACAGCCTCACCCTCCTTGATCAGTAATTTCCTTCAACCCACTTGACAGTAAAATGCAGGATTTTCAGATGGGCCTTGTTAACCTACTGTGTGGCCCAGGACAGTTATAGTCAATGTCCAATTCAACTAAAATAGTGGTTCAAAGACTACTTTCTTCTGGCACTTTTTAATCTGTGGGTCATGTAGGTTTGGGGCTCATGCTGCGGCCCAGGACAAGTATAGTCAATGTCCAGTTCAACTAAAATACTGCTTCAAATAATACTGCCTTCCGGCACTTGGTAATCTTTGGTCATGCGGGTTTGCGGGTTATGCTGCGGTACAGGACATGATAGTCAATGTCCAGTTCAACTAAAATGGTGGTTCAAATACTACTTTCTTCTGGCACTTTTTATTCTGAGGTTCCATCAAGGGCACCATTTGCTGGTTTTGGGGCATGCCGCTGTAAAAGAAACCAATAGTAAAGGTCTTATTGACAAAAAGCTTATTTGCCGCGCTTCAAGGCCATCAACATGATGAGCAGTTACTGGGTGTTCACCCTCCTTGATCCACTTCTTAATCCAAAGTCAGCAATTTCCTTCAACCCACTTGACAGTAGAATGCGGGGAATGTAAACGGGGAAAACGTCGCAACGGGGCCAGCATTACAAGGGCAAGTAGCCAATTTTTTTTGGGGAATTTTTTTTGGGGTCCAAAAGGGGAATTTTTTTGGGGGTTTGGGGGGTCGGTTTACTTTAAAATGGATGCCGGGGGCTTTTGGGCAGTTTCCTGCCAGGGGCTGGAATCAAAAGGTGCCCTGTTTTAGGGTTAAAAATAGGAAGTATTTAAAGGGGGGGGGCCCCCCTTTTTTGATTTGCTGCATGTGGACATAAAAACGGTTAATAAAAATAAATGACGGCAGCCCTGGCTCTACTGCACCGCTGTAACAAAGGCCCTGCCAGTAAAACCTCCCGTTACGGTTGGGATGTTCTTGCGCCACCAGCACCACATATATGTCCACATTTTTTGACAAGTTGTTGGCCCCTGGTGAAAAAAATTTTTAGGGGTCCCCTGCCGGTTGCCTGTCCCAAATTACCAGTGTCTTTTTTTGGGGGAAAAGGGGGCCCAACGTAGCTGCGGGGTACTGTGTACCTGCTGGGCTATCCCGTCCTCATTTTTTTGGGTTTTGCCATTAAACTTAATGCATTTTTTTGGGCCTATAAATTTTTTTCTGTGACTCTTTTTGCCTAATTGTTTTCCCTTAAGTTTGAAACCCTTTTTCCCAATTTTAATGTTGTGGATGTTAATTCCAGCTCCTTCTAAATTTTTTGTTTGGGTGTAAGAATAAGTGTTGTTCCTCTCCCATAGTTTTTAATGGTCATCTGCCAGATTATCGACTTGGGCTATGGTTTCGGATCAAATGCCGATTTCGCAAATCGATCCGATAACGAAAATGGACATAATCGCTCATCACTATTTAAAAAAGATCTCCCACCAAAGAAGAATTTTCTTTTACGGGCCTTTCCTAATGTCTGTTTTTCTAAAGGATGTTTTTTAATGGGATTAATCTGGGGGAGTAAACACAGTATAAAACAGGGAGAGGATTTTTTTTTGGTGACTTTTTTGCCCTTTTTTTTGGTTAAAATTAAAAACACTAAAAAATAGCCCAGTAGAATCGGGGCCAAAATGAGGTTGGGCAAAGGGTTTGGAGAAGGTTTTTGTCTACCAATACCGGATGGAATTTTTAAAAAAAAGCAAAAGCAATGAAAGGGGAATAAGCACTATAATGATGGGGGTTTGGGGATTAATTTCAAGGGGAAATTTCCCCTGCTATAAAAATTCTCCGGGTTTGGAAAAAAAAAGGTTTGTCAGCGCGGGAAAAAGTTCTAGAAAGGGGGGAACCATGTCACGGGAAATAAAGGGTTTCAATGATATTTGGGCCAAAAAAAGTTTAGCTTTTGTTTGTTATGGCTTCAATAAAAAACAAAAAGAAAATCCAAGAATAACAGTGTTGAAAAAAAATCAACAAATGTCCATTGTCATGTTGGGGGAAATAACGGTGGGGGTTTACAGTTGGCCAAAAACTGCATAAGAACCCACAGTGGGGAAAAGCCCTTAAATTTTGCTTCTGAGGCAAGGAAAAAAATTAAAATGAGTGATAACCCAAAGGAAAAAGTAAAGGGTCGACCCTTATTGGAGGATGTGGAGTGGGTTGGGACAATATTGTGGTTAAAAAGATGTCGCGGATGGAGGTTGTGAGGAAAAGTACATTGGGGTGTGGGGTTTTTGCGGGGTGGACACCGGGTGAGGGATCGGGGGAGGGTTCCCCAAAAAAATTTTCGGGCAAAAAACCCCAAAAGGAAGAGACAGAAAATTTAAAAGTTTTTAAATCTTGACTGCCTAAAACCTAACATGAAAAATTCTGAAACCCACCGCCCTGTTCTTTCCCGGTTTTATGGGCCCGAGTTCTTGAAAACTTTTTTTTTCTTTTTTTTTGTGCCTCAATACAGGCTTTCCTTTTTTCCCTTTTTGGGTTTTTAACCCCCGGGCCAGTAAAAAATTTAATGAGAAACAAATATTATTAAAAAAAACTGTCACTTTTAGAGATGGGCAAATGGGATTCTAAGGGAAAGGGAATTCGTTTAGAATTTCGGGAAAAAATTTTTTTGGGTTGAAAAGGGAAATGGGAAATTTGGGGTGTTTCCGGGAACGAAGTGTGCTTTTCATTGTTTAAAATGGCTGCGAGCACATGGGGGTTTCAGGGGGAAAACCCTTTCTGGGGGGAAAAGAAGGGCATACCCTGCTTGCATGTGCGGGGGAATGAACCCAATCAGGCCCGGGGGATTCTGTGCTACCGATTATAAAAAGACCAAAGCGCGCCGCGGGGAGCCCCAACCTCCTCTAAACTGAAATAAAGGGAGGTGCTGCTGCGGGTGTTTGCGTTTTTGAAAAAATGTTTTTTTCACGCGTTTTTTTGGGGGTGTTTTCAGTTGTCTCAGAGACTGTTTTGAAATTTTTTTTTCTATTTCGGTTTTTTTTGGGGGTTTTTTTTTTGGATTCTCGAAATTTTCCAAGGTGGGGGGGGGGGGGGGGCCCCCGGCCAAAACGCCGGGGGGGGCGGGGGGGGGGGGGGGCCCTTTTTTTACATTCCAAAAAATCCAAAGGGGGCCCCCCCCCCTAACCTTTTTTTTTTCCCGTGGGTTTTTTTTTCATTTTTTAAAAGATCCCCCCCAAAGCCGGGGGGTTTTTTTATTTTTCAAATACCAAAAAACTTTTTCATTTTTGGAAATCTTCCATTTTTTTTTAAATTTTGCGCTTTTACCCCCAAGGGGTTAATTAAGCGTTGTTTTGCTGGTGTGCGACAAAAAAAAAACCGTCTTTTTCAACGCCCCAAAAATTTTTTTTTTTTTTGGGTTTGAAATTTCACAAGAAAAGGTTAATTAAAATTTTTATCTCTTGTGTGTGGGCGTAGAAAATACACCTTTTGAAACACGCTACAAAGCAAAATTTGTTTGTGGGGGGGCTCAATCTATTGCGCAATTTACCCCCGGTTTTTAAATTAAAAGCGTTTTTTTGCTGGTGTGCTGAAAAAAATTAAACCCGTCTTTTTCAACCCCAAAATTTTATTTTTTTTTTTTTGGTAGCCAATTTCACAAGAAAAGGTTAATTAAAATTTTTATCTTTGTTGTTTTGGGCTTTAGAAAATACCCCAAATTGTAACACGCACAAGCTACTGGGTTTTTTGGGGGCCCTCAATTCTATTGGAAATTTTACACCCGGGGTTTAAATTTAAAGGTTTTTTTTTGTTTTTTGTGTGACAAAAAAAAAAGGGTTTTTTTCAACCACTAAAATATATACATTTTTCTTTTAGCATAATTCAAAAAGGCGAGGTTTAAATTTAAGCCTTTTTTGTGCTTTTACATTTATTTAAAACACCAGTGCTTGAAAAAGACCTTACAAGAAAAAATTTTTCCGGGGATTTGTGGAGCGAAAATTTATACCCAAAGGGTTTCCCCCAAGTTGTTCGGGGGTTTCATTTGGAGTCAAAAAAAGGGTGTATATTTTCTTTTAAAACCGATAGTTTCCCATAAAACCCGTTTTTCTTTTACTTTTTTGAACAAACAGTTGTCAGACAGAGAGGGGGCAGGTTTCTTGAAACTGCGAGTGGCAGTGGCACAAACTTTTCTAAAAAGGGGCCCAGGTCGCAGCACGAAGGGGACGTCGCAGCGGGGTCACTGGGTGGGGCCCAAAAACTGCCGCTGTTTTCTAGGGGCCGTGTGTTTTTCGGAAAACCCAAGGGGTTTCTTGATTGGTTGACTAGGTCATCCTTTCCCCCCAAGAGGGCTTTCTGAAAAACCCCCAGAAAAGGGAGTCGGGGGGAAACCCTCAGACAAAAAACACTTAGTTGGAAGGGCCCCCGGGAGGGGTCAGGGCCCCTCACCTGCCCTTCAGCCCCCCTCTGCCCCTTTCCATTTTCCCTCAGCCGGGGTTTACTATGGGGTCTGGGTTCAGGCCACTATTGGGGAGGATGAACAATTTTGAGGGGGGCAGTCAGCAGCTATTTGGGGAGCAAAGAAAGGGGGCCCCAATACCCCCAGCTTCTTGCAGTAGGCGGAAAAGTTTTGAGGTGGAGAGGGGGTTGGGAGGTCATGGGTGAGAGGTCAGCCTCGGTTCCCAAAAAGGGGTGATGAGGACTATTGACGATAAAACCCAAAAAATTAGATGATGTTGTACCCGGGAACCCCCGGGGACCCGGGTGAAGCAAGGGCTTCATCATCGTCGGGGAAAAGGGGGCGTCAGCTTGCGCGTCGGGCCCAGCGGCGGCAGCCGCAAGGGGTTTTTGTGTGGCCGTGAGTCAGCGGGTTTGCGCAGTGTGGGTGGGGGATCCCAAACCCGGCCCAAGGGGGGTAGAAAACCGCTTGCAGGCCCAAGACAGTGGGGCACGGGGGCCCTCAGCGGGGCCCAGGGGCCCGGCAGTTTTTCCACTAGTGCGGAGCGTTGGCGGAAAAAATCAGCTACTCGGCGGTGGGGCTTTTTCTTTGTAAGCACCGGAGGGGATATGGGTATATGTAGAATCTGTGGGCAAAAAATTTGGGGGGCGTGGCCGGGGAGAAACGTTGGAAAAAAGGCCCCTGGTAAAAACACATGCAGCGTCCCCCAAAAAATTCCGGGGGCCTGGGGAAACGGGGCTAGATGTGGGGGTTTCCCATCCTTGCCGCTCCCAGCTGGGGGCAGGGCCCAGGGGCCCAAAACTTGCCATTTCACCCCGGGTAAAAGGCTCCCAAAATTCGGAAGGCAGCTGTTTCTCTTTGACTTCCTCTCCCGGTCAGATGCCCCTTTGCCCCTCGCTCTCTTGGCGCCGCGGGTGGGTTCGAGAGGCGATTTTTTAAAAAAAAAACAAAAAGTATGGGGCCCAAACCACCCAAAGGGTTGCAGCGGGCGGGGCCGTGTTTCCTTGCCCAAAGTTGTTGGTTCTGCACCCCCTCCTTTCCAAATTTGGTGGACTCTGCCCCTTTCGAAAAAACTAATGGTTTTTGTGGACCCGAGAGGGAGATTTCCCAAAGCCGTATTTTTTTTTCCAAAAAAGGCAGAAACCAGTTTTCTTAAATATGTAGAACGGGAAGGGGGGTCGTCCTTGAGCTTATCGGTTTTTTCCAAAGGGTTTCCGGAAAGCGCGGAGTCTGGAGTTTTAACAAAAGGTCAGGGAGTTTTTTTCCTTTCGGCCCACTGGGTAAATGTGCTTTCCCCAGGCAACCAAAAAATTGGACAGGAGACGCCGCTTTCCCCTCCCTTTTCCCCAAACTGTGCTCCCTGCGCCAAGGTCCGCCTCCTCCTCCTCCAAAAACCACCAATCCAGCCCCCACAATTTACTGCTCCATCTTTAACCACATGTGTAGGGCACAGCGGGGGGTCACGCAGTTCTACCCCTTTAGCTTGCCTCGGGAACGAAGTCAAAACAGGGGGAAACTGCCCCGCGCATGCGGGCAGAAATCGATGTGTGGCTTTCTCCGCGCCAACGGCAAATGGGAAAACCAGGGTGAGGGAAACAATGGGGGAAAACCCTGGTGTCCGCGCACCGGGGGGGGAGGGTTTCCGGGCCCCCTGCATGGCGCACGTTTTCAATCTGGTTTTAAAAAGGTTCCTAAAAGTCTTCCCCCGATCTTCAGAAACATTCTAAAAATTGGCCGGGAAAACCCTGTGATGCAATTTTTCCATTCGTACAAACCCGGGAACACCCTCCTCGGTTGCAGGGCAGAGGCCTCCCCCAACCCCCTTGATATGCGTTTTTTCCCACCCGCTGGAATTCCACCTGCACATTTTGGAAACCGACTGTAGGGAAACAGAGAAAGGCCATTAACGATTTTTTGATGTTTCCAGGCAGACAGAAGACCCCCGGTGTAATTTTTGATGTAAGCCAGTGGAGCTCTTGCTTTGACACCCTGCGTTTTTTTGAGGCCTTCGAGGAGGCCACGTTATTTGTAGTCGCCGGGAATACGGGATGTTTAAACCGTCTTTCCACTGCTTCATGTCAGGGAAAAAAAAGATGCTAAAAAAATCTGTTGGGCAGGGGACTGGAGATGTGGCGACTACTTTCTCGTGGCCACATGGGGTCCGGGGGGGATTTGAAATGGGGGGAGGAGGGGGGACATTGGAGAAAAAAGCATTGTCTGGTAAATGAGTGGATTTTTTTCCAGGTGAAAAGGAGGAGGAGCAGGAGCAGTTTGGAGGGGGTGGTGGAGATGAGGAAGACGAGGCAGATAAACTCCCAAGCACCGTGGCAGTTACTTGGAAATGGGGCAGGGAGCCCCCCGGAGTCAATTGTGCAGATGTCCCCCAGCATGCTTATTTGCCTGGGAGTGACAGCCCAATAGTCAGCATCCGGGGGAGGGGTTTAATTCGGGGTCCCACCCTATTGGACCCTCGCTACCGGTCCAAAAAAGGGAGCCTTTTTCCCCGCTATTGGGGGAAGCAAACTCAAAAAAAATTTTGGGAAAACCTCCGTAATCGTTGGGCCCCCTTTCCTTTGTGCGGGGATGTCCCTCCTCTGAAGGGGCTGGGCCCGGGGGGGTTTCCCCCCCGCGCTCAAAGTAAATTTCTGCCCCGGCTGCTGGGGGGGAAAGGGGGGGGGTAGGGGTACCAGCTCCATCGCGTAACCCAAGTCTGGAGTCACTAATGAGCAGTTCCTTTACCCCTAGTGAGGAGGGCAGTCCCCCAGCAAAACAGAAAACAGCAGGACATGGAGCATTGCCTGAAACCCCAAAAGGTTGTGGCCTACTTGGACAGCACTCTGCCCCCCGTTTGAAAATCCCCTGGGGCTACTGGGCGCCAAACTGGATGTGGGGCCCCAAATTGCCGGGGTTTGCTGGGGAAAACTGCCTTTCCCGGCCAGTAGTGGGCATCAGGCGGGGGGGTTCGTGCGGGGGGGCCTCGTTACCCCCAAGGGGTAAACCCCGCTTGTCCCGGGAAATGTTGAAAGACTTAACCCTTTTTTTAGATGAATCAGGCGTGGATCGGCCGGTTTCCACCACCAATGCCTTAGGCGTCAGTTGGGGGTTTAAAAAATACCTGCCCCAGCCCCCTTTTCTGATGCCGCCCCCCGCCTGTTTCCACCATCTGCTGTAGTTTTTCCTCTGCCTAACCCCCGTCTTTACCAGGGGGGGTTTTTGCCACCCACCTCAACACTCTGTCATTGTGCCCCTTATGTGCTCATGCTGCTGCTGCTGTTGCTGTTGCCGTGACTTCCCACTGTGTCATTGTGACCACTCTGCGGGGCCCGGTTCTGTTTTTCCACCCCCAGAATGGGCCCTTTTTGCCACTTTTTGAAAATCATGCTGTTGCTCCCGTCATCCCCTCCCCTCTCTGTCTTTTTGGGGCCCCTGCCCCACCCCATGCTGCTTTCCGCCGGGGACCTCCCCTCTCATCATTGTTTCCGTCTGTGGCCTAATACTATTTTGCCACCGCAGAATGTCTTGTTTTCCACTCTCTGACCTCATGTGCTTTTGGGGAAAACTTGCGTGCCCCCCCACCCGTGTTTTTTGTGCCAATGTTGACCCCATGCTGGGTGCCGTGGCTGCTGGCCGTTTCCCTCCCCAAATGTGGTTTTCCTTTTTTTTTGCCACCCCCCAGAATTTGTCCCTTGTGCCAATGTCTGACCTTTATGCTGTGATTTTTTTTGGCTGCTGCCGTTTCCCCCCCACCCTGTGGGCTTGTGCCACTGTTTTGACCTTATGCTGCTTTCTGTTGTCCTGCCGTGCCTCCACCTGTGTCATTGTACCACTTTTGGCCTACTCCCTTTTTTTCCGCCCCCAGAAATTTTTCATTTTTGCCACGGGCCCGAAACCCCATGCTTTCTGCCCCGTGACCTCCAAATGTGTCAATTTTTGGGCCCCTTGGGGGCCTTTGGGAGGGTTTTTCCCCTTCCAGAAAAGTCATTGGCCAAATGTTTGACCTTTTGCTGCTGTGGGGTGCCCCCTTTACCCCACACTTTTTTTAAATTTAAAGTTGCCACCGGCTCTCTGTTTTTTTTTCCAGCCTTTTTCTGCCATTGGAAATTTTTTCAGGCTACGGGCCCCGCTTCAGTTTTTTGGTCAGTTTTTCCCCAAAAAGGGGCCCGGGCTTTTTTAGTGAAGCGAAATTTTAAGAGCGGCCCCCGGGGGCATGTGCGTTTCATACTAAAACACAACATTGTATGAAGACCAAAAACCCAAACTCCCCCTTTCATATTTAAGCCCTGGACAACGTTCTTTCAGCACCCCGCAGGCTCTGGGAGCCTGGAAATTAGTTTTTTTAAAGTGTTTGTTTCCCAAGTAATTCGGACCCCAAACGAATTTTGTTTGGAAATTTTGGCGAAGTGAAACCCAAAACCCTTTTTTGAAATTTTTGCCCATCTTTTGTCAACTTTTTTCACCCAACAAATTTTATTTTTAAATTTTTGAATAGGTGGGCGAAGTTGTTTTTTGGGAAAGTTCATTTTTTCTTTAGCCCCATTGGGTTTTCCCCTGCAGTCATCCCCCAAAGGGTCCAAAACAAAGAAAAAACTCAATTTAAACCATTATATCACCCCAAATGTAAAAGTCCTGGGTTTGCATTAGCTTTTTTTATTATTTTATTATTATTTTTTATTATTATTTTTAAATTTTATTAATTATTTTTATTTCCCTTTTCATTAATAAATTGGTTTTGTAAAGTAAACATCAAAATTGGGCACAGTGATAGGAATTTTACATTTACTTTCCATGTTATTTTGGGGCTCTATGAAATTGCCAAAAGGGATTTAAATAATAGAACAAAACAGTGAAACAGTGGGCCCAAAACTACACTACCGGGCCCTGCTGTTAAAAAGGGCAAAAATTTTTTTATCGCAGGGTTTTTCAAGCCCCATTTGATTTCCCCAAAATATCAGTGGGGCCACCCCTATTTTTTCTTCATTTGGGAAAAAGTATTTTACCACATTCCCCCGTATGTCCAGCCCCTTGGTTGAATCTTTAGTAAAACTTCCTTTGTTGGGTGATATAAATTTTTCTCACATTCCCTTTTCTTTGTTTTCCCCTTCATTTTCCCGAATAATATTTCTCCTTTTTGCCCCTCAGGGCTCCCGGGGGGTGGTTTATGATGGTTTCACAGCAGCTCGTCAAAATTCCACCAACCATGAATTGAAGCATTAACCCGCCCCCTTTTTATGTATAAGATGGGGAAAGGTTCCGGGGAAAGAGCTCCCGGGAGGGTATCTTTCCCCTACTGTCCCCGATAGTTCCCCTGTGCCGGGGGGGGGATTAATAAAAAAATGAAAACATAAGTCAATGATTTTTTATTTTTTAAGAATATATCATAACATTGTTGGCAAGTGGGTAAGAGTAGTTGCCCGTTTTTGCCACTAGGTGGAGTTGTCCCCGGGAGAGAAGTCCACCAAAAGGGGATTTGGTCTTGGTTGGGGGGGGGCCAATGGGGTTTTCTTCAGCAACACTAAAAGGTTTTTTGACCCGCTGTTTTGCAGCCCTGGCTGGTACCACCATTTTGGGGGTTTTTTTTTTTCCCCGGGAAAAGTGCGATGGGGGTTTGGTGTTCCCGCGTTTCCCGGCTCCAGGGTTCCCTTTTCGGGTTTTGGGCCCCTTTTTGGATGGCTTATAAAAAGGCCCACTTTCCCGGGGTTTGGGGGCGTGGTTCTTTCCCGGGGGGGAGCGCAGAACTAGAGACAGAGGCTCTGGCCCCCAAGGTGAGGGAAAAAGCCCGAAACCGAGGAGGGCTGGGTAAGAGAGTGTTGTGGTACCCCGGCCCCCCCCGGCCGGGGGCCACGGGTGACGGGAATACATTTGTAAATTATGGGCCCGCCCCTGGGTTTTTCCCCTTTAGATTTTTTGTTTTTTTGTTTGCTATTCCCGAAGAATAAAAAAGGCTGAAGCCCCAAAGAAAACCCTTTTCGGGGTGCCCTCCGGGTTTCCAAAAAGGGGATCCCGGGGGGAAGGGCCCTGGGGGTCCCAAAATGGCCGGGCCGGGTGCAAGTAGCCGTCACAATTGTTAAAAACAGATTTATTGTGGAGATGAAAAAGAGGTTTGACATCCAGAAGAAAATGTTGATGTCATATTTATTAGTAGTGATAATGGGGTTGGACAAATTAAATGTTGTTCTATCAACAATTGACTCCTTCCTCCAAATGAACATAACTATATGTTCAGATGTGCAATAACTTAGTACAAATGGGTGTACAGTTAGGTCCTATGGATGCCATGGGCTCAGAAGCTGTGATCACTCAGAACTGCTGGGATCACAGGTAAAACAATACAAGACAAGCGACGAGGCATGTACGATCGTGAGTCTGCAAAGTGCTGCGCATTGCAGCGCTCGGCAGCTCCGACAGGCAGACTTGGTTGATTTTGGTCTAAATGCTCCGGCGGAGGCGAAGTGAAGCGAGAACGGAACATGCGAGGAAGCATAGAAGATCGCAACAGAAATCTCGGCACTCAGTTCCGTGCGGCATGGAGTATGATTCCGAAAAAATCGCCTTTATAAAGGAGTAAAACATTATCAGAAAAAGAGCTCAAACCTCAAAAATAAAAAATAAATAAAAAAAATCACTTTCCAAAAATCTAGAACGCGCAATATCAAGAATTAGGATATTGGGGAAAATTTCCGGGGAATACAGTAATTCAAATTTGTAAGCGCTTCTCATTGGTCGGCATAAACCAACCAATCAGAATAGGAGCAACAGTGAACCTTTAAAACCTATGGAGTACTACTGACCAATCAAAATCAAAGACGGGACAGTTCAAAATACAGTAAAAATGCAGAAAGGAGCTGATTGGCTGAGCTAGCGGGGGCTTGGCTATCCCGGCCAATCAGAATAGGAGCGACAGGGACCCATTCTAACCTATGGATAAGAATAGACCAATCAAAATCAAAGGCGGGACAGTTCAAAATACAGTAAAAATGCAGAAAAGAGCTGTTTGTCTGAGCTAGCGGGGGCTTGGCTATCCCAGCCAATAAGAGTGCGAGCTACTTCTCCCATTGTAGTCTATGAAGAGGTCGGCGCAACGCAATCTCGGCGCTCAGCGCCGTGCGGCATGGAGTATGACTAAAAAAAATCATTTTTATTAAGTGTAAAATATTATCTGAAAAAGAGCTGAAACCTTCTCTAAAAATAAATCAGTTAAATCCCGAACAACGCGTTTGTCGCCGAGACCGGCGCTACATAGGGAATTGCAATATAGAGAATTGCCGGGAAATACAGTACTTCAAATTGTTTAAGCTCTTCTCATTGGTCGGCATAAACCAGCCAATCAGAATAGGAGCGACAGTGGCCCATTATAACCTATGGAGGAGTATTGACCAATCAGAATAGGATCGACAGGGACCAATTTTAACCTATGGAGAAATATTGACCAATCATATTCAAAGGCGGGACAGTTCAAAATACAGTAAAAAGGCAGAAAAGAGCTGATTGGTTGAGCTAGCGGAGGCTTGGCTATCTCAGCCAATCAGAGCGCGAGCTACTTTCTCATAGAGTTCTATGGGGAAAAGAAATTCAGAGCGAGCTCTGTTTGTGATTGGCTAACTTAAAAGAGGCGCGGTTATTTGGACCAATGGGAGAGCGAGCAATGCTCTTATGGGTTTTCTAATGCAATCTGAAATTAAACTGTACATGGCCGAAATCAAATGATAAGACTCCAGAAGATGTACCGATCTGTATATAAAATGAATAATAATATGGGGGTAAAGAAAAAAAAATATTGATTCAATAAAATCATGTTTATTTATTTATTTTTGTTACACCCATACTATTGATCCTTGGCTAACGAAAATAAAGAAATAAACATGAGGTTGGCGCTAATTTGAGGCGGAGGAGGAAGATCACTTTGCTAGTGCCCCTCGACCCAGAGGCTTGGGAAATCAAGGCTCCATATTTCACATGAGTGCTTGGATGCTCCATTTCCTCCAACATGATCCTCGCATAAAGGCCATCAAAATGAACAACAGTTACTGGGTGGCCACCCTCCTGGATCCCCGGTACAAAACAAAAATCAGCACTTTCCTTCCACCCACCCAAATAGAGAGTAAAATGCAGGAAATGGAGACCTTGCTGATTGATCAACTGGAGACACTGTTGTGTCTGCTTCACGTTCTTCAAATGTCACGGTGGAACAACATCAGCGACGTGAAAGCAGTAGATTGCCAAAGTTGCCGTAGCGCGCAGCAGCGCAGCAGCAAGGTGGCAGAAGCCTAATAGGTGACCTCTGGCAATCTTTATTTACCACCTCACCAACGCATGTAATGCAGGGCACACATACAACACATAGAGACCGGCTTAAGATCATGATGCACGACTATCTGCGTCTCAAACCGATGTTTTGGTTTTGTTCCGGACCCAAATTTACTTCTGGGTATCCAAATTTGGATGAATGGCCCGATCTCGCTCGCCACGCCATAGAGGTGTTGTCCTGCCCAGCAGCCAGCGTCATATGTGAACGGACCTTCAGCACAGCTGGAGGAGTCATTACAGATAGTGTTGAGCGATTTTTATCGACAAAGTTGAAATCGGCAAGGTTTTTATGGTGATCGAATTTTCCAGATCATGCGATAATTTTAAAGGGTTAAAAATCTGAGCATCATCTATTAAGATCGCGCCTTTTTCGGCGCTTCCTGTAATTTTGGCCGCCAGCAAATCAGATTACAGAATAGAGCAGGGTGACATGGGTGTGCAACGTCATGACTGGGATGGGTATGGTTGCGATTGGCTGGAAAAATCACATGACCTCGTTTTACATAGAACAGCGTTTCCTGTTTCAGCTCAGTGTCTCTCAGCATCAAAAGGGAAAGGACCTGCGCTCTGCCTGTGGCCAAACAGCTCAGCGAAAATTTGTCTATTTCTGCACAGAGAAACCTCTACTATTAGCTGTGATCCTTCCAATTTAGTTAGATTAGAGATTTGAAGAATTTATGTAGTTAGCTAGAGAATTTTAAAGCAGCATCTACCGGTGTAAAGTCACGGCGGAGGGAGGGGCCCCGCGGGCGAACACAGACAAGTCTATTATAAAGAACATTGGATAAAGTTCACCAAGACTTAGTGTAGAAATTGTAGTGGAATATCTTTATTAAATTTAAAAGTTTGCTATTGAATATTTCCTGGATATTGGGCAGCCTGAACTTATTTTTGGATAAACATCATTTCTAGTAACTGCAGGTCTCTTTGTTAGCTGCAAAACTCCACTTTTATCAGTATACATTTCAGATAGGTGTTCTTTTAATTTTGGGGACTGTTGTATATCCCCTTGCACTTAAATTACAATCCAGCAATCTTGTAGTCAGCACAGGTTGTTGTTGCCAAAAAATACTGTGTATCGTAGAAAAATCCAGTTACGTGTTTTTTGACTTTTGCGCACCCGTATGTTCTTGACCAGCAAACTAAAAAATTTAAAAAAAATTCTTTTTTCCACAGTTTAAGGTGCAAAAAATACTTTTTTTTTTCAAAACATAACATTACGTTTTTTTTTGACTTTTTCGACCCTGTTA
>JAODAL010039982.1:0-37425 GCA_025379985.1 Phyllomedusa bahiana
GGGTTTGGTCTCGCAGCTTCGGGGGAGAAAAGGAAAAAGTTTTTTTTACTACTCTGCTCGACCCCCTTTTGGCCAGGTAACATGTGTTCCCCCCTGAAAATCCAAACTGCTCCGCTGGCTGTGCTGTATTCAGAGCTGCCAGCAGCCCCCGCACTGTGAACGGGATCGCTGTCAGCTCCCTTGAACTTGCCGGAGTCTCTGCCTGCTGCTGTGCTCATCATTCCTGCTTCGGGGAGAGGGGAGGGACATTGCTGCTCCTCCCATCCCCCCCCCCCCCCCCCCCGTGCTCTTGTCCACCCTCCTGCTGTCAGTAGGTGTGAGATGCACATTGCTAAGGTTCTCACTTTGATCTTCTTCAGCGCTGCTGCTTGCTGTCACCTTCCTTCTGGCCAGTATCTGCATCTCCCTGCCTCCTGACCTCGGGGCTGCCAGGGGCTTTGCAATGCCGCTCTGCCTCATCAGGGTAGCCCCCCCCCCCCTAGCAGCCGGGGGGGAACAGCGTTCCCTGTCTACATGTGTAGCAGAGCTGAGTTTGCTGTCTAGCTCCTCCTTTTCCTCCTCTCACTGTGTGGACATGCACTAGGGGGTGGAGAATGGAGAACACAGCGCTCCTCTGTACTGGGAACTGCCATAGAACAGAATGGAGAACACAGAGCTCCCCTGTACTAGGAACTCTCATAGAGGAGAATGGAGAACACAGCGCTCCCCTGTACTGGGAACTCCCATAGAACAGAATGGAGAACACAGCGCCCCCCCTGTACTGGGAACTCCCATAGAATAGAATGGAGAACACAGCGCTCCTCTGTACTGGGAACTCCCATATAGGAGAATGGAGAACACAGCTCTCCCCTGTACTGGGAACTGCCATAGAGGAGAATGGAGAACACAGCGCTCCCCTGTACTGGGAACTCTCATAAAGGAGAACGGAGAACACAGCGCTCCCCTGTACTGGGAACTCCCATAGAACAGAATGGAGAACACAGCGCTCCCCTGTACTGGGAACTCCCATAGAACAGAATGGAGAACACAGCGCTCCCCTCTACTGGGAACTCCCAAAGAACAGAATGGAGAACACAGCGCTCCCCTGTACTGGGAACTCCCATAGAACAGAATGGAGAACACAGCGCTCCCCTGTACTGGGAACTCCCATAGAACAGAATGGAGAACACAGCGCTCCCCTCTACTGGGAACTCCCAAAGAACAGAATGGAGAACACAGCGCTCCCCTGTACTGGGAACTCCCATAGAGGAGAGTAGAGAGCACAGCGCTCCCCTGTACTGGGATCTCCCATAGAACAGAATGTAGAACACTGCTCTCCCCTGTACTGGGAACTCCCATAGAACAGAATGGAGAACACAGTGCTCCCCTGTACTGGGAACTCCCATAGAACAGAATGTAGAACACTGCTCTCCCCTATACTGGGAAACCCTCCCTATAGAACAAGAATGGGAGAACACAGCGCCCCCTGTACTGGGAACTCTTATAGAGGAAAAATGGAGAATCAGCGCTCCCCTTTTACTGGGAACTCCCAAAGAACAGAATGGAGAAACACAGCGCTCCCATGTACTGGGAAACTCCCATATAGGAGAATAGAGAGCAAAAGCGCTCCCCTGTACTGGGAAACTCCCATAGAACAGAATTTTAGAACACAGTGTCCCCTGTACTGGGAACTCCCATAGAACAGAATGGAGAACACAGCGCTCTCCTGTACTGGGAACTCCCATAGAACAGAATGGAGAACACAGCGCTCCCCTGTACTGGGAACTCCCATAGAACAGAATGGAGAACACAGCGCTCCCCTGTACTGACACTTGCAAGGGCACCCATCAGGTGTTAATAATGGAGAACAAGGGATTACTGGGTCTTGCTGGTAATACAGCGCTACTTCTCTTCTGCACTTCACTCTCCTCTCCTTCTGCTTTGTCTCCATCTTACTCTTTCATTTATTTTTCAGAGGGAACCATTAGATGAATCCGGTTGGGTTATCAAAAATGTCCTGTCGATGCCAATTGTGAACAAAAAGGAAGAAATTGTCGGAGTTGCCACCTTCTACAACAGGAAGGACGGGAAACCTTTCGATGAGATGGACGAAACACTGATGGAGGTAACTGGCCGGAGGGGGCCTCATCATTGCACTGTTTAGGATCAATTGATTGATAGGTTGGAGCCAGAGATGTGACCCTGAAAGGTCATGGACGAATTTGCACTGAATTCTTCTAAATGCGAAATTGGACAATTTTCTAAATAATCATCAAAAATTTCTTACCACTTTGCTGCCGTGGAGTTGGTTTAAGTCCTTCACCTGGCTGGCTGCCTTGCAGAATCTCAATCAAATCCATCACAGCAATACTTCAGCTTTAACCAGCTCTCTGCTCCCCCACTTCTTTCTCTCTGTGTTAGAGATAGCAACAGGTAGGGGAGGAGAATGTACAGAGCAGATCAGAGCATAAGGAAGAGGGGAGAGCATCCATGAAGGGCAGCTCACATGCACTGTAGATAGGGAGGAAAGAGCACACAAGACAGTTTGCAAGGGAAGAATTGTCCAGGCTGTGGACAAGTGTAGAGAGAAAACAGAGCAACCACTGCAAAGTTTATACACACAGAGCTCACATCAGACATTTTTTTTTTTTTTTTTTTTAGTAAACTTCAATATTTAATTCCTGCTAGCTCACTTCACCAAGCAAGCGGCTGATCACTTACATAATGCTTCGGTATACTCTCTATAAGTAGTAATAAACTGACAATCTATTAGGTAGAAAGCCATGATGATTGTTAGGTCCAGTGTCAGACTGAGGGGCCTAGGGTCTACCAGTAAAATTTATTCTAGGGGCCCACCTCTGGAGTTGCTTCTTGGGGCCGACCAGTGAAGTTGATTCTTGGGGTCCACCAGTGAGTTTGATTCTTGGGGCCACGAGTGGAGTTGAATCTTGGGGCCACCAGTGGAGTTGATTTTTGGGGCCCACTATTGGAGCTGAATCTTGAGGCCAACCAGTGGAAGTTGATTGTGAAGTCCACTAGAGGGGTTGATTCTTGGGGCCCACCAGTGGAGATGATTCTAGGCACCCACCAGTGGAATTGATTGTTGGGGTCCACCAGTGGAGTTGGTACTTCGGGCCCACCTGTTGATCTGATTCTTGGGTCCACCAGTGGAGTTGGGTCTTGGGGTCCACCTATGGATCTGATTCGTAAAGCCCCCCAGTGGCATTAATTTTAGGGCCCAACAGTGGAGTTGATTGTGGGGTCCAATTGAGTCGTTTAGTCTTGGTTTACACCAGTGGAGATGATTCTTGGGGCCACCAGTGGAGATGACTCTTGGGTCCCACCCATGGAGTTGATTCTTGGCGCCCACCAGTGGAGATGATTCTTTGGGCCCACCAGTGGAGCTAATTCTAGGCATCCACCATTAGAGTAGATTCTTGAGGCCCACCAGTGGAGTTGGGTCTTGGGGTCCATAAGTATAGTTGATTCCTGGGGCCACCAGTGGAGTTGGGTCTTGGGGTCCACAAGTGTAGTTGATACTTGGTGCTCACCAGTGTAGGTGATCCTTGGGGACTACCCTTCAACTCCTGCACATGACTCTTGCCTCTCTCTTTCTCCTCTTTCTTTCTCCCTGACAAGCCACCCCATGCCTACTATGTCTAGAGGCCCACAAGGGGTTTCCATTATTTCCCTGTGGGCCAGCCGAGCGCAGGTCAGCCCCCAGCTTTAATATTACCCTATTAAGTCCCATCTAATGGAGTAACTGTCCAGGATCGGAACAGTCTCTGATCCCAGACGTTGCAGTGGGATTTGTATAATGCAACCGGCACCGGTGCCCAAGCCAACAACTGGGGAGAACTGTCCATCGATTTGTAGGAAATAACCTGTGAAATCAGACATAATGGGGTTAAAATGATCTCAACAGGACGGGGTTCAAAATATTAGAAACATTTAAATATACAATTGTGCTTTATTCACACGCCCCAGATCTGTCATAGGGTTACCTGCAGTCCTATGTAACGCTACATATATGTCCTGTTTATGAAAACTCTAATACTGGATACCAGTCCTATGAGATCTTCAGTGGAGTTTATTTTTGGGGCCCACCAGTGGAGTTGATTCTTGGGGCCCACCAGTAAAGTTGATTCTTGGGTACACCAGTGGTGTTGATTCTGGGGTTCACCAGTGGAGATGATTCATTGGGCCCACCAGTGGTGTTGGGGTCTTGGCGTCCCCCAGGGGAGTTGACGCTTGGGGCCACCTGTGGAGTTGTCTCTGGGGGCCACCAGTGGAGATGATTCTTGGCGCCCACCAATGGAGTTGATTCTTGGGACCTACCAGTAAAGCTGGTTCTTGGGGACCACTGGTAAAGTTGATTCTCAGGCCAACCAGTGGAGTTTATTGTTGGGGCCACCAGAGGAGTTGATTCTTTGGGCCCACTTGTGGAGTTGATTCTTGAGGCCCACCAGTGGAGTTGATTCTTGGACTCCACCAGTGGAGCTGATTCTTGGGGCCACCAGTGGAGTTGATTCTTGGGGCCACCAGTGGAGTTGATTCTTGGGGCCCACCAGTGGAGTTGATTCTTGGGGCCCACCAGTGGAGTTGATTCTTGGGGCCCACCAGGGGAGTTTATTCTTGGGGTAACAACAGTGGAGTTGATTCTTGGGGCACAACAGGGGAGTTGATGCTTGGTGTCCACCAATGGAGTTGATTCTTGGGACCTACCAGTAAAGCTGGTTCTTGGGACCGCTGGTAAAGTTGATTCTCAGGCCAACCAGTGGAGGTGATTCTTGGGGCCCACGAGTGGAGTTGATTCTTGGGGCCCACTAGTGGAGTTGATTCTTGGGGTCCACCAGTGGAGGTGATTCTTGTGGTCCACCAGTGGAGGTGATTATTGGTGTCCACCAGTGGAGCTGATTCTTGGGGCCACCAGTGGAGCTGATTCTTGGGGCCCACCAGTGGAGTTGATTCTTGGGGCCCACCAGCGGAGTTCACTCTTGGGTCCCACCAATGGAGTTGATTCTTGGGGACCGCTGGTAAAGTTGTTTCTCAGACCTACCAGTGGAGTTTATTGTTGGGGCCACCAGTGGAGTTTATTGTTGGGGCCACCAGTGGAGCTGATTCTTGGGGCCACCAGTGGAGCTGATTCTTGGGGCCACCAGTGAAGTTGATGCTTGGGGCCACCAGTGGAGATGATTCTTGGGGCCCACAAGTGGAGATGATTCTTGGCGCCCACCAATGGAGTTGATTCTTGGGACCTACCAGTAAAGCTGGTTCTTGGGGACCGCTGGTAAAGTTGATTCTCAGCCCAACCAGTGGAGTTTATTGTTGGGGCCCACCAGTGGAGTTGATTCTTGGGGCCACTAGTGGAGTTGATTCTTGGGGCCCACCAGTGGAGTTGATTCTTGGGGTCTACCAGTGGAGCTGATTCTTGGGGCCACCAGTGGAGTTTATTCTTGGGGTCCACCAGTGGAGTTGACTCTTGGGTCCCACCAATGGAGTTTATTCTTGGTGACCGCTGGTAAAGTTGTTTCTCAGGCCTACCAGTGGAGTTTATTGTTGGGGCCACCAGTGGAGATGATTCTTGTGGCCCAACAGTGGATCAGATTCTTGGGGCCCACCAGTAGAGTAGATTCTTGAGGCCACCAGTGGAGTTGGTTCTTGGGTCCCACTAGTGAAGTTGATACTTGGTGCTCACCAGTGTAGGTGATCCTTGAGGACTACTCTTCACCATCTGCACATGACTCTTGCTTTTGCCTCTCTTTCTCCTCTTCCTTTCTCCCTGACAAGCCACCCCATGCCTACCATGTCTAGAGGCCCACAAGGGGTTTCCATTATTTCCCCATGGATCAGCCCCCAGCTTCAATACTACCCCATTAATTCACCTTTAATGGAGTAACTGTCCAGGATCGGAACAGTCTCTGATCCCAGACGTTGCAGTGGGATTTGTATAATACAGCCGGCTCTGGAGTCCATGCCAACAACTGGAAAGTACCGTCCATCGATTTGTAGGAAAGTCCACTTGTAATATCAGACATAATGGGGTTAAAATTATTTCAACAGGACGGGGTTCAAAATATTTGAAACATTTAACTATACACTTGCGCTTTATTCACTCACCCCTGATCTGTCATAGGGTTACCTGCAGTCCCATGTAACGCTACATATATATCCTCTTTATGGAGGGTTATAAGGGTTGTCCTATGAGATCTTCATTGTTTGACCCCTTCTTCTCCATAGTCTTTGACACAGTTCCTGGGCTGGTCAGTGATGAACACCGACACCTACGACAAGATGAACAAGCTGGAGAACCGCAAGGACATCGCACAGGACATGGTCATGTACCACGTCAAGTGCAACAAGGAGGAAATTCAAGAAATCCTGGTAATTTTTAGAAATTTTTCCGCACAAATGGTTTATCCGGGGCCACCACATGGGTGCTCGTCACCTGATCTACCACCAGATATGATAACATCATCAACCCATTGGAAGCAGACCCTGAATAACGCCATATTCTCCACCAAATTAGGTCCTGTAGGCTCCTTTATTGGTTTAGAGACTGGAGCCTCCCCTGGTGGGCTTATGTGACCCTAACTTATATCACAAGGCATTATGGGAAAGGAGCTGAGAAGCTCAAGCACCCTCTGTTGGATGTAACAAAATCTGAATTTGCTTCTGACTCACTGAATCTTTAAGAAGCAAAAGGGATATTAGCCAAACCAGTATCACTCATCTACAGACAGCTATTTCAGGGTTTTGCCCCTCATCAGTGCAGTGCAGAGTGATACTGGCTGGCTGGATGGGAGGCAATGAGTGGCTCAGAAAGTGGAATATCTCTCCTTGGGGAGAGCACCATATAGGTGTGTGGAGATTTGAGGGCTTTTTGCCCTCCACTAAGCATCTTTATATCACAAGGCATTATAGGAAAGGAGCTGAGAAGCTCAAGCGCCCTCTGTTGGATGCAACAAATCCTCACTTTGCTTTCGCCCCACTGAGTCTTTAGAAAGCAAAAGGGATATTAGCCATACAGCAGCTGTTGCTTGGTTTTGTCCCTCCTCAGTGTAGAGCAGAGTGATACTGGCTGGCTGGGTGGGAGGCAATGAGTGGCTCAGAAAGGGGAATATCTCTCCATGGGGAGAGCATCATATAGGTGTGTAGAGTTTTGAGATTGCCTTTTTGCACTCTACTAAGCATCTGCATATCACAAGACATTATGGGAAAGGATCTGAGAAGCTCAAGCGCCCTCTATTGGATGTAACAAATCCTCAATTTGTTTTTGACCCACTGAGTCTTTAGAAAGCAAAAGGGATATTAGCCATACAGCAGCCGTGTCGGGGTTTTGCCCCTCCTCAGTGTAGAGCAGAGTGATACTGGCTGGTTGGGTGGGAGGCAATGAGTGGCTCAGAAAGGGGAATATCTCTCCTTGAGGAGAGCACCACATAGGTGTGTAGAGTTTTGAGATGGCCTTTTTGCCCTCCACTAAGCATCTGCATATCACAAGGCATTATGGGAAAGGAGCTGAGAAGCTCAAGCTTGTAGATGTTCTTGGACGTGGGAAACATTAGACTATTGGGCACATGGACCTAGTTATCCTGTTTGATAATTTTTTTTTATTTTTGGTGAATTTTCGGGATTGTCCTTCTAGTTGATCTCCATGAGTTATATAACACTTTCCTGCTCTCTTTTTTTTCCCAGCCGTCTCGTGCAATGTTTGGGAAGGAGCTCGAAAACTGTGAAGACTATGAAATTGCGCAAGTGCTTGTATGTATGAAATAGGCTTTAGAACTTAAAGGGGTGTTCCTACCATACGCTTTGATGGTATGATGCTGGGATATGATAGGTGCAGGTCTTATAGGTGCAGGTCCCACCTAGATTAGGAATGGGACCTGAAATTGTCGGCTCAGAAAGGAGAGCCGGTCGCGCATGGACCTAAAAGTGCAGCCGCGGGAGGGAAGTACTGCTTATTGGAGTAAGCCGAGTTCTCAATTGAGAGGGCAGGGATAGTCAATTCCCATCCCTGCCTTTCCAATCAATGAGCTCTGTACTGTATATACATATTAGCAGGAAACCTCCCGACTTCCTGCTCCCGGCGCTGGGGATCATGTGACCTCCAGAGTTTGGCAACTATCAGAACCAGATTAGTTCTGCAGTCAGTACTGGAGGGGTTGAATTACCCCTGCAACTGGGGAAGTAAGAAAAATAATAGGTGATGCAAAAAAAAAAAAAAATATTTATATATATATATATATATATATATATATATATTTTTTTTTTTTGACCTTATAGGGGGCACAAAATGTAAAATAATAATAATAAAAAACACACACTAAAATATTATCAAAAAAATAAATTACAGCCCAAACCACAACTGTTAACCCCGTCCCGAGGACCCTAAACCTTTATATCACTATAGAAAGACTTCCGTGACGGGAAATTGACACAAACACACATCTAAATTTACATTAAAAAATGAAATTAATTCAAAAATGTAAAAGACAGACTTGATTTTTACTGGTTTCCCTCGAATTTTATCATAATAATAATAATATAAATATTACACAAAAAATAAAATTAATTGAAAAATGTAAAAAAAAAAGACTTTTTACTTTTGTTACTTTTTTCATTAATAATAATAATAATAATAACAACATAAAAATTACACAAAAAATAAAATAATTAAAAAAATTTAAAAAAACAGACTTTTTACTTTTGTTACTTTTTTAAATTATTATTATTATTATTAATAATAATAATAATAATAACAACATAAAATTACACAAAAAATAAAATTAAATAAAAAAATGTAAAAAAACCCAGACTTTATAACTTTTTAATAATAATAACAAAAATTTAACAAAAAATAAATGTAATTAAAAAATGTAAAAAAACAGACTTTCTACTGTTTTTTTACTGTTTTTCTAATAAAAATAATAATAAAAAATGACACAAAAAATAAAATTAATAAAAAAAATGTAAAAAACAGACTTTTTACTTTTTTTACTGGTTTTTTAAATAATAATAATAAAAATAATAATAATAATAACATAAAAATGGCACAGAAAAATTAATAAAAAACATAAAAAACAGACTTTTTACTTTTTGACTTTTTTTTAAATAATAATAATAATAATAATAATAATATAAAAATGACACAAAAAATAAAATTAATTAAAAAATGTAAAAAAGACTACTTTTTTACTGTTCTTTTAATAATAATAATAATAATAATAATAATAATAATAATAATAATAATAACATAAAAATTACACAAAAAATAAAGTCTAACATATCATGGAGAAAAAGTCAAAGAATATGTAGAATAACCAAGCGCCATAAAGCGTTATAGCATTCAAACCGGCATACGCTACAGAAAAGCAAAATGAGCCCGGTCAAGAAGAGGGAGAGGGAATGGCCTGGGAAGGAAGTGGTTAAGGAGAAAATTATGAAGGAAATTTCTAAAATTGTGCGATCATTTTGCAAATTTTTTTCCCCTAGAAATCAAAATTGCCGGGACCGACCAAATTTGAAATTTATGAATTCCGTTTCTCGGATTTTGACTGCACCGAACTGGATCTTGTAAAATGTGGCATCCAGATGTACTATGAGCTCGGGGTGGTCAAGAAGTTTCAGATTCCTCCAGAGGTGAGAAATCCAGAGTGAAGTGACCTTAGATTGGTCGCTGTCTCCTCATCAATGTTGTGTAGCTTATAGTAATGTATAGACGGAGGAGGGCGGGCCTTTTTTGCAGGACTCAATGTATTTTTTAATGGTGCCGTTGACCGTACCATATTAGGGATTGTGGGGGAAGCATTTAGAGAAACACCTTACAGAAGCCTCATGAAACATGGTGATCTGTGAACAAGAGTGGATTCATTGCCTTCTATGGACAAGTCACTCAGCATGCCCACTATACTCTCCCAGAGGTTAGTGTGCATAGATGGTAAGAAGCTGAGCCATGGGCCATCATCTATTGACTTCCGTGGGTGGTTATCATGGGCATGCTCTGTGAACTGTGCAGGGCGGAAGAGGAGGGAAACTATGACCATCATGTATGGACTTCTATGAGAGAGTGTTGTGGGCATGCTCTGTGATCTGTACAAAGAGGGAGAATAGGGAAGCTATGTCCATAAATAGACTTCTGTAAGAGAGTGTTGAGGGCATGCTCTGTAACCTGTGCAAGGAGAAAAGGGAGGGTAGCTATCACCATCCTGTATAGACTTCTGTAGGAGAATGTTGTGGGCATGCTTTGTGACGTGTGCAGTAAGGAAGAGGATGGAAGCTATGACCATCCTGTATAGATGTCTGTAGGAGAATGTTGTGGGCATGCTCTTTTTGACCTTTTGCAGTAGGAAGAAGATGGAAAACTTGACCAAACCTGTATGATGTCTGGGAGGAGACTGTTGTGGGCATGCTCTGTGACCTGTGCAGTAAGGAAGAGGAGGGAAGCTATGACCATCCTGTATAGACGTCTATAGGAGAGTGTTGTGGTCATGCACTGTGACCTGTGCAGTACAGAAAAGGATGGAAGCTATGACCATCCTGTATATACTTCTGGAGGAGAATGTTGTGAGCATGATCTGTGACCTATGCAGGGTGGAAGAGGAGGATAGTTATAATTATTCTGTATAGACTTCTGCAGGAGAATGTTGTAGGCATGCTCTGTGACCTGTGCAGGAAGGTAGAGGAGGGAAGCTAAGACCATCCTGTATAGACGTCTATAGGAGAGTGTTGTAGCCATGCACTGTGACCTGTGCAGTACAGAAAAGGATGGAAGCTATGACCATCCTGTATAGACTTCTGTAGGAGAATGTTGTGAGCATGCTCTGTGACCTATGCAGGGAGGAAGAGGAGGATAGTTATAATTATTCTGTATACACTTCTGTAGGAGAATGTTGTGAGCATGCTCTGTGTCCTGTGCAGGGAAGAAGATGTGGATAGTTATTATTCTGTACAGACTTCTGCAGGAGAGTGTTGTGGGCATGCTCTGTGCAGGGAGGAAGAGGTGGATAGCTAGGACTAAAGTGTATAGACTTCTGTAGGGAAGTGTTGTGGGCATGCTCTGTGACCTGTGCAGTAAAGAAAAGGAAGAAAGCTATGACCATCCTGTATATACTTCTGTAGGAGAATGTTGTGAGCATGCTCTGTGACCTGTGCAGGGAGGAAGAGGAGGATAGTTATAATTATTCTGTATACACTTCTGTAGGAGAATGTTGTGGGCATGCTCTGTGACCTGTGCAGGGAGGAAGATGAGGATAGTTATTATTCTGTACAGACTTCTGCAGGAGAGTGTTGTGGGCATGCTCTGTGCAGGGAGGAAGAGGTGGATAGCTATGACTAAAGTGTATAGACTTCTATAGGGGAGTGTTGTGGGCATGCTCTGTGACCTGTGCAGTAAGGAAGAGGAGGGAAGCTTTGACCCTCCTGTATAGATTTTGTTTGGGGTAGTGTTGTGGGCATGCTCTGTGACCTGTGCAGTAAGGAAGAGGAGGGAAGCTTTGACCCTCCTGTATAGACTTCGGTAGGGGAGTGTTGTGGCCATGCTCTGTGACCTGTGCAGTAAAGAAAAGGAGGGAAGCTTTGACCCTCCTGTATAGACTTCTGTAGGGGAGTGTTGTGGGCATGCTCTGTGACCTGTGCAGTAAGGAAGAGCAGGGAGGCTTTGACCATCCTGTATAGACTTCTACTATCTATATGTATTAGTTTTAATAGTTATATTGTTGCTCTTTGGATTCTGACGCTTCCGATTCTTTGTCTCATTCAGGCACTGGTCAGGTTCATGTACGCCATGAAGAAGGGCTATAGGAGGGTCACCTACCACAACTGGCGCCATGGATTCAATGTGGCCCAAACCATGTTCACGCTGCTCATGGTAACGACTCTCTTAGGCTCGTTATACCCTATATTCTTAGATTTTTAACAATGTAACGACCTTCGGGGGTGTTGAGGGGGGGGGGGGGGGGGGAGAAAACCTCTCCTATCTTGTCATCTTCAATAGAAGCAAAGATAATTCCTCCTGTTTATTCGTATTTCCCTGTTTCTGCTCAGACCGGGAAGCTGAAGCGCTATTACACCGATCTGGAAGCCATGGCCATGGTGACCGCCGGCTTCTGCCATGATATAGACCACAGAGGGACCAACAATCTCTACCAGATGAAGTGAGTCATGTATCATATCTGTTGCTTATTGTAAAAACCATTGTTACATTGTATCTGCTGCCTTTTTTTTATCTAGTTAAATCTCATCTATCTCTGTCCAAAGAATAATAGAGCGATCATTCTTTCATTACCTACTATTTGTAGTGAGACCACATAGAGATAAGTAGCAGCTGCAGTAAAGTAAGATTAGTCCCCTCTGCTGATTCTATCCTTTAAAGGGGATTTGCCACCAGACCAAGTACTGACCTCCGTTCAGTATGAGAGCAAGATGCCAACAAATCAGGCTGAGTCATGAAGCTGCAGTGGAGAGAGGGGAGGGGGGAGTGAGGAATCCAAAGGGAGCGTCTCAAAACTTAAGTGAACTAATAAACAGTACAACAGTGGATTCAATACAGCAAGACACAGCCTCATAGACGGCACTGTCAGGAGAAACCTTATCTGCTAAGAAGCTAATGTAATGTAAACAAATCACGCAGCAAGAGACAGAGACGCACACAGACACACACAGCCAGAGCACAGAGCCTGCATAAGGGGATCCTGTGACATGTTCACTCAAATAATCAAACTATAACTTGTGAATTCTGTACACAAAAGAGAACACCTATTCTACACAGCAGATTGAAAGCTTCTTCATCAGATAAAGCAGGGATCTAATAACATTACAGCTAGTTATTCTGTATACAAAAGAAAACATATTGCTACCCGGTGCCTTAAAAGACCATTCATTCTGCCTGTCATCAGATAAGAAGTGATTCATGCAAGGGCGGCCTTTCAGCTCCTGGGTCGTGACTAGGGGAAGCTTTGTGGTAACCAAGGGGGTTGAGAAATGCTGTAGCTCTAGAGTTTTCACTTTTTTTAATCACATATATTTAGAAAAGTGATTAAATACCCATTTTGGAGGTTCCCACGTCAACATTACATGGTGGCAAAACCCCTTTAATGTACTGCTCTTGTAATTGCCCCTCCAGTTCAGTCAAGTCTTTATCTAGATCTTTCCTGATAACAATAGAGTGATAATTCTGTCATTATCTACTATTTGTAATGAGACTACATAGAGATAAATAGCAGCTGCAGTAAAGTGAGATTAGTCCCTTCTGCTGATTCTATCCTTTAATGTACTGCTCTTGTCATTGCTCTATCAGTCTAGTCTAATCTTTATCTAGGCCTTTACAGGTAACAATAGAGAGATCATTATGTCATTATCTGCTATTTGTACCAAGACTGTATAGAGATAAGCAGCAGCTGCAGTAAAAGGAGATTGGTCCGCTCTGCTGATTCTGTACTTCATGTATTGTTCTTGTCATTGCCCAATTATTCTAGTCAAATCTTATCTATCTCTGTCTAAAGAATAATATATCAATCATTCTGTTATTACCTACCATTTGTAATAAGACTACAGAGAGATAAGCAGCAGTTGCAGTAAAGTAAGATTAGTCCCCTATGCTGATTATATCCTTTAATGTACTGCTCTTGTCATTGCCCTTGAAGTCCAGTCTAATCTTTATCTAGGCCTTTCCTGATATCAATAGAGAGATGATTATGCCATTATCTGCTATTTGTAATGAGACTATATAGAGATAAGCAGCAGCTGCAGTAAAGTAAGATTAGTCCACTCTGCTGATTCTGTACTTCATAAATTGCTCTTGCCATCGCCCTTTTATTCCAATCAAATCTCATCTATCTCTATCCAAAGAATAATAGTGATCATTCTGTCATTACCTACTCTTTGTAGTGAGACTACATTAGTAAGTAAAGTGAAATAAGTCTGCCTGGCCATTCAGGAGTTTTATCTCTTTATCTTTATCTAGGCCTTTCCTGATATCAATAGAGAGATGATTATGCCATTATCTGCTATTTGTAATGAGACTATATAGAGATAAGCAGCAGCTGCAGTAAAGTAAGATTAGTCCACTCTGCTGATTCTGTACTTCATAAATTGCTCTTGCCATCGCCCTTTTATTCCAATCAAATCTCATCTATCTCTATCCAAAGAACAATAGTGATCATTCTGTCATTTCCTACTATATCTAATGAGACTACATTAGTAAGTAAAGTGAAATAAGTCTGCCTGGCCATTCAGGAGTTTTATCTCTTTATCTTTATCTAGGCCTTTCCTGATATCAATAGAGAGATGATTATGCCATTATCTGCTATTTGTAATAGCTGAAGATGAATAAGATTTTATATGTAATTTTTAGTTGCATAGGACTGCAGAAATAAAATAATAATAATAGTAATAATAATAACAATAATAATAATAATAACAATAATAATAATAATAAAATAATAACAATAATAATAATAATATTAATAATAACAATAAAATTCTGTCAATAATTTTTTAAAAAATGGCAGAAATATTGGTTTTAATAAAATTAATCTTTTCTGATGGAAGCGTCGCTTTAACTATTTGTTTTTTTCCAGATCTCAACATCCTTTAGCAAAATTGCACGGATCTTCTATCCTGGAAAGACACCACTTGGAGTTTGGGAAGTTCCTCCTAGCAGATGAGGTGATGGGGCGTTGTAGTTGGGAATATCTTGGTCTGGGTCAGCTCATAGCCTCACATGGCTTTAACTATCACCTGTATGCGGACGACACCCAGCTTTATATTAAATGTAGATAAAACTGAACTCATCATCTGTCCACCGTCCCTCTCTACCCCTCCACCTGATCTCTTTTATCATATTAATGGCCACACCCTCTCACCATCTCCACAAGTCCGCTGCCTTGGGATAACCTTTGACTCCTCTCTATCCTTCAAACCACACATCCAAGCCCTCACCTCTGCTGCCACCTCCACCTGAAAAATATTTCACGCATCCGCCCATTCCTCAACTCTGACACTACTAAACCGCTAGTCCACGCACTCGTCATCTCCCGCCTTGACTACTGCAACACCTTCTCTGTGGCCTCCCAGCTAGCACCCTCGCTCCCCTCCAATCCATCCTCAATCTTTGCTGCCCGTCTGATTTACCTTCCCCTGCTACTTCTCTGACTTCCCCTCTGCCGACCCCTTCACGGGCTGCCCATTGCCAATGAATTCAGTTCGAATTACTACCTGACCTACAAGGCTCTCCAACGACCTCTCCCCCCATAATCTCTGCCTTAATCTCTAAATACCTCCCCCTCACGCACCCTTCCGTCCTCACAGGACCTTTCCCCTCTGCTCTCCCCTTACCCAGCTCCTACATAACCGTCCCCAAGACTTTTTCCCGTGCTTCACCCACACTCTGGAACTCCTTAAACCCAAAAACATCAGACTCTCCCAACTTTCACCAGTTTCAAAGCAACCTGAAAACCCATTTCTTCAGGCTTGCCTAAAACCCCACACAAACCCCCACCCCCACTACCCCGGGCCCCGCAAGCATGTCTCCCCCCAAAACCTTCTGTCTCTCCCCTTCTTCTTTTGTAGATTGTAAGCCCTCGGGCAGGGTTTCCTCTTTTCCTCTCTTTTTTCAGTTACTAGTCATTTTTGTCACCTTTTGTATTTATTCAACATTTGTTTATGTATGTTAATTCCCTTAAATGTACAGCGCCCTGGAATCAATGGCGCTCTAAAATTAATAATAATAATAATAATAATAATATCTGGTCAATTTACTGTAGCTTTAAAGGGTTGCATTAAAATGTGTTATTGTTGCTTGCTGTCAGTGAATGGAAACATACATGTCTACATCTACTGCCTTGACAGCAATGCACTTCTAATTGTCTGAAGTTACTGTAGCTTTCAACACTGCAAATCTGCGATGCCGCTGAGAACCGCTGGGACATGGCCTTCTGAGCGGTGGGCGTTGTATGAGCATGCATGTGCACAAGTCGTCAATCACTGATTAGAACCGCCCGCTGTATGAGCATGCATGTGCAGAAAGCTGTCAATCACTGATTAGGACCGCCCGCTGTATGAGCATGCATATGCAGAAAGCTGTCAATCACTGATTAGGACTGCCCTCTGTATGAGCATGCATGTGCAGAAAGCTGTCAATCACTGATAATGGATGCCCTCTGTATGAGCGTGCATGTGCAGAAAGCTGTCAATCACTGATTAGGACCACCCTCTGTATGAGCATGCAAATATAGAAAGCTGTCAATCACTGATTACGACTGCCCTCTGTATGAGGATGAATGTGCAGAAAGCTGTCAATTACTGATTAGGGATGCCCTCTGTATGATCGTGCATGTGCAGAAAGCTGTCAATCACTGACTAGGACTTCGCTTTTTATGAGCATTTATTTGCAGAAAGCTGTCAATCACTGACTAGGACTGCCCTCTGTATGAGCATGTATGTGCAGAAAGCTGTCAATCATTGGTTAGGACCGCCCTCTGTATGAGCATACATGCACAGAAAGCTGTCAATCACTGACTAGGACTACCCTCTGTATGAGCATGTATGTGCAGAAAGCTGTCAATCACTGACTAGGACCGCCCTCTGTATGAGCATGTATGTGAAGAAAGCTGTCAATCACTGATTAGGACCGCCCTCTGTTGAGCATTGCATTTTGCAGAAAGCTGTCAATCACTGACTAGGACCGCCCTCTGTATGAGCATGTATGTGCAGAAAGCTGTCAATCACTGACTAGGACTGCCCTCTGTATGAGTATGTATGTGCAGAAAGCTGTCAATCACTGACTAGGACGTCCCTCTGTATGAGTATGTATGTTCAGAAAGCTGTCAATCACTGATTAGGACTGCCCTCCGTATGAGCATGCATGTGCAGAAAGCTGTCAATCACTGATTAGGACCGCCCTCTGTATGAGCATACCGGGTTTGAAGCATTGACTCTGCCGGTCCCACCTGTGCACACATAGACCTGTATAATGTGCTCACATTTAATTTATGTTGTTTTTGCCGCAGTCCATGAACATTTACCAGAATCTGAACAGACGGCAGCACGAACTCGTCATCCACTTGATGGATATCGCAATCATCGCTACGGACTTGGCTCTTTATTTCAAGTGAGTCGTTTACTTAAAGGGATTCAGGCTCCCACCTCCTGTTCAGGCTGTGGGAGGTTCTACAGCTTCAGGCTCTCACTTCCTGTTCAGGCTGTGGGAGGTTCTACAGCTTCAGGCTCTCACTTCCTGTTCAGGCTGTGGGCGGTTCTACAGCTTCAGGCTCCCACTTCCTGTTCAGGCTGTAGGCGGTTCTACAGCTTCAGGCCCCAACTTCCTATTCAGGCTGTGGGCGGTTCTACAGCTTCAGGCCCCAACTTCCTATTCAGGCTGTGGGAGCTTCTACAGCTTCAGGCTCCCACGTCCTGTTCAGGCTGTGAGTGGTTCTACAGCTTCAGTCTCCCACTTCCTGTTCAGGCTGTAGGTAGTTCTACAGCTTCAGGATCCAACTTCCTGTTCAGGCTGTGGGTGGTTCTACAGTTTAAGGCTTCCACTTCCTATTCAGGCTGTGGGGGGTTCTACAGTTTCAGTCTCCCACTCCCTGTTCAGGCTGTGGGTGGTTCTACAGCTTCTAGCTCCCACTTCCTGTCAGGCTGTGGGTGGTTCTACACCTTCAGGCTCCCACTTCCTGTCCAGGCTGTGGGCGGTTCTACAGATTCAGGCTCCCACTCCCTGTTCACACTGTGGGCGGTTCTACAGCTTCAGGCTCCAACTTCCCGTTCAGGCTGTGGGTGGTTCTACAGCTTTAGGCTCCCACTTCCCGTTCAGGCTGTGGGAGCTTCTACAGCTTCAGGCTCCCACTTCCTGTTCAGACTGTGGGTGGTTCTACAGCTTCAGAATCCCTCTTCCTGTTCAGGCTGTGGGAGGTTCTACAACTTCAAACTCCCTCTTTCTGTTCAGACTGTGGGTGGTTCTACAGCTTCAGGCTCTCACCTCTTGTACACGCGATGGGCAGTTCTAAAGCTTGAGGCTCCCACTTCCTGTTCAGGCTATGGGTGGTTCTACAGCTTCAGGCTCCCACTTCCTGTTCAGGCTGTGGGTGGTTCTACAGCTTCAGGCTCCCACTTCCTGTTCAGGCTGTGGGCGGTTCTACAGCTTCAGGCTCCCACTTCCTGTTCAGGCTGTGGGCAGTTCTACAGCTTCAGGCTCCCACTTCCTGTTCAGGCTGTGGGTGGTTCTACAGCTTCAGGCTCCCACTTCCTGTTCAGGCTGTGGGTGGTTCTACACCTTCAGGCTCCCACTTCCTGTTCAGGCTGTGGGTGGTTCTACAGCTTCAGGCTCCCACTTCCTGTTCAGGCTGTGGGTGGTTCTACAGCTTCGAGCTCCCACTTCCTGTTCAGTCTGTGGGCAGTTGTACAGCTTCAGACTCCCACTTACTGTTCAGGCTGTGGGCTGTTCTACAGCTTCAGGATTTTGGAGGCATTTAGATGCTGAGCCCCAAATACTTTGACCAGTTCAGCCGACCTGCTGTAGAACTGAATGGAGACTTTTTCGAACAACACTATCTATAAGGAAAATTTGTAAAAAATCCACAGCAAATTTGCAACATAAATTGACATCTCCTTCACAGTTTACTTTTTGTGCTGGGTTCGGATTTTTTTCTGGCACGTGGATAATATTCTATAAAATCTCCTCCTCTTCGCTGCTGGTGTAACAGGCGTCTCTTCTGTAAAGTCCACATTGTCTCCACCCCGTGTATATAGAAAACAGATCATCACTTGTGGGTTTCCGGGCTGGTGTCTAACGGTGATATTGACCCAGTATAGCAGAGTATAATGATTTTAAGAATAATAGAGTGATCATTCTGTCATTACCTACTATTTGTAATGAGACCACATAGAGATAATTGGCAGCTGCAGTAAAGTAAGATTAGTCCCTTCTGCTGATTCTATCCTTTAATGTACTGCTCTTATCATTACCCTGGCAGTCTAGTCTAATCTTTATCTATACCTTTCCTGATAAAAACAGAGAGATCATTATGTCATTATTTGCTATTTGTAATTAGACTATATAGGGATAAGCAGCAGCTGCAGTAAATTTAGTTTAGTCCGCTTTGCTGATTGTGTACTTCATGTATTGTTCTTGCCATCACCCTTTTATTCCAATCAAATCTCATCTATTTCTATCCAAAGAATAGAGTGATCATTCTGTTGTTACCTACTATTTTTAATGAGACTATATAGATAAGCAGCAGCTGCAGTAAAGTGAGATTAGTCCGCTCTGCTGATTCTGTACTTGTCATTGCCCTTTTGTTCTAGTCAAATCTCATCTATCTCTGTCCAAAGAATAATAGAATGATCATTGTGTCATTACCTACTATTTGTAGTGAGACCACATAGATATAAGTAGCAGCTGCAGTTAAGTAAGATTAGTCCCTTCAGCTGATTCTATCCTTGAATGTTCTGCTCTTGTCATTGCCCTGGCAGTCTAGTCTAATCTTTATCTAGGCCTTTCCTGATAAACATAGAGAGGTTATTATCTGTTATTTGTAATGAGAATATATAGGGATAAGCAGCAGCTGCAATAAAGTGAGATTAGTCCGCTCTGCTGATTGTGCACTTCATGTATTGCTCTTGTCATTGCCTTCTTCTTCTAGTCAAATCTCATCTATCTCTGTCCAAAGAATAATAGAATGATCATTCTGTCATTACCTACTATTTGTAATGAGACTACATAAAGATAAGCAGCAGCTGCAGTAAAGTGAGGTTAGTGCACTCTGCTGATTCTATCTAATGATTCTGCTTATTCCGTGCAGGAAGAGAACAATGTTTCAGAAAATTGTGGATCAGTCCAAGACGTACGACGACGTGCAGAAGTGGACGGAATATTTATCACTGGAAACAACCAGAAAGGAAATCATCATGTAGGTGTCGTCCGCTCCAGGGTCTGTGAAGATTTGTTTTATGGAAAGTTGTTGTCAATCACTGATTAGGACCGCCCTCAGTATGAGCATACATGCGCAGAAAGCTGTCAATCACTGATTAGGACCGCCCTCTGTATGAGCATGCATATGCAGAAAGCTGTCAATCACTGATTAGGACCGCCCTCCGTATGAGCATGCATGTGCAGAAAGCTGTCAATCACTGATTAGGATCGCCCTCTGTATGAGCATGCAGATCAAGAAAGCTGTCAATCACTGATTAGGGATGCCCTCTGCATGATCATGCATACGCAGAAAGCTGTCTATCACTGATTAGGAACGCCCTCCTTATGAGTATGAATGTGCAGAAAGCTGTCAATCACTGATTAGGAACGCCCTCCGTATGAGCATGCATGTGCAGAAAGCTGTCAATCACTGATTAGGACCGCCCTCCGTATGAGCATGCATGTGCAGAAAGCGGTCAATCACTGATTAGGACCACCCTCTGTATGAGCATGCATGTGCATAAAGCTGTCAATCACTGATTAGGACCGCCCTCTGCATGAGCATGTATGTGCAGAAAGCTGTCAATCACTGATTAGGATCGCCCTCTGTATGAGCATGCAAACGCAGAAAGCTGTCAATCACTGATTAGAACCGCCCTCGGTATGAGCATGCATATGCAGGAAGCTGTCAATCACTGATTAGGACTGCCCTCTGTATGAGCATGCATGTGCAGAAAGCTGTCAATCACTGATTAGGATATCCCTCTGTATGAGCTCTACGCAAAAAAACTGTCAATCATGATTAGGACCCCCCCTTGTATGAGCATGCATGGCGAAAGCTTTCAATCATGGTTAGGACCGCCCTCCGTAGATCATGCATTGCAAAAGTGTCAATCACGATTAGGCCCACCCTCTTATAGCGCAGTAAAAAGCTGTCAATCACTGATTAGGATGCCCTCTGTATGGCTGCATACGCAGAAACGAAATCACTGATTAGGATCCCCTCTGTATGAGTATGCTTGTGCAGAAAGCTGTCAATCACGATTAGGACTGCCCTCCATATGAGATGATGTGCGAAAGCGTCAACCCTTGATAAGGAACGCCCTCCGATGGCATGCATGTGCAAAAGCGAAATCACGATTGGGGACCCCCTTCGTTGAGCAGCATCCAGAAAGCTGTCAAACTATTAGGACTGCCCTCTGTATACATGCATGCGAAAGCTGAAATCATGATTGGGATTTCCCCTCGATGAGTATCATGTGCAAAAGCGTAAAATCATGATTAGACCGCCCTCCGTTTTAGCAGATAGCAGAAAGCGTCAATCACTGATTAGGAAACCCTCTGTTGACATGCTACCAAAAGTTCAATCACTGTTTAGGACCGCCCTCCGATAGGATGCATTCAGAAAGCTGTCAATCAGGGTTTAGGACCGCCCCCGAATGAAGCATACCAAAAAGCTGAAAACACTTTTAAGGCCCGCCCTGTATAATGCTTGTGAAAAACGTCAATCACTGATTGGACTGCCCTCCATTGAGTATGAAAGTGCAAAAAGTGTCAATCATGTTTAGGAAAACCCCCTCCTTATGAGATGCATGTGAGAAAGCTGTCAATCACTGTTTAGGACCCCCTTCGTATACATGCAACGCGGAAAGCTATCAATCACTGATTAGGACTCCCCTCTGTAGGGCATGCATACGCAGAAAGCTGTAAACAGATTAGGACTTCCCTCTGTAGATTGCATGTGCAGAAAGCTGTCAATCACTGATTGGACCGCCCTCCTAGACATGCATATGCAAAAAGCTGTAAATCACGTTTAGGACATCCCTCTGTATGAGCAGCATACGCAGAAAGCTGTAAACACTTTTTAGGACCGCCCCCCGATGAGATGCATTCAAAAAGCGTCAATCCGGTTGGGACCCCCCCGAGGGCATCATCGCAGAAGCTGTCAATCACGTTTGGGACCGCCCTCCGTATGAGATGCTTTGCAGAAGCTGTCAACACTGATTGGGGATGCCCCCATATATAGTATTGCAGAAAGCTGCAATCACTGATTAGGAACGCCCCCATGAGCATGCATGGCAAAAGCTGTCAATACTATTAGGACCGCCCTTCGTATGACATGATATGCGAAAGTTTAAAAACACTGATTAGGACTGCCCTCGTAGGGCATGCATAAGCAAAAAGCTGTCAATCACTGTTAGGACTTCCCTCGTATGATATGCAGTGCAGAAACTGTCAATCACTGATTAGGACCGCCCCCGAGAGCAGCATATCAGAAAGCGTAAACACTGTTTAGGACACCCCTCTGTATGACAGGGATAGCAAAAGCGTCAATCACGATTAGGACCCCCCTCCGTTGAGGATGAAAATTGCAGAAAGCTTTAAATCACGGATTAGGCCCCCGCCCTCCGTATGAGCATGCATACGCAGAAATGCAATCAGGGTTTGGGACCGCCCTCCGTAAGCGCATACCAAAAGCGCAATCACGATTGATCTGCCCCATATAAAATGCAATTAAAGACGTCAACATAAAATACACCCCCTTTTTAGACATCAGTTTTAAAGAGGGGTAAAACACTGTTTGGGGAACTGCACTGTGAGATCATGATATGTAGAAAGCTGTCTATTTGATTGGACGCCTCGATGATCAAAAATTTGCAAAAAGCTGTAAACACGATTGGGGGATCCCCCTCCGTGACATGCTAACAGGTGTCAAATTTGGATTATGGCGGCCCTCTATTTTTAACCCCCTCTTTTATGAGCATACAGGTGCAGAAAGCTGTCAATCACTGATTAGGACAGAGTAGAATGCTTGTTAGCTAGGGGAGGGGATCTAGGGGTACTATTCCTTATTAGGGAGAGGCATCATGTTTCATAAATGCGGATATGATAGCATTAGCGCTGCCCAATGGATAACCGCAGTTCTGTTCCTGCTGTAGGGCCATGATGATGACGGCATGCGACTTATCGGCCATTACGAAACCATGGGAAGTCCAAAGCAAGGTCAGTATATTTGACATTATAGGCTCTCATCACATCTATACATCGTAGGTATAGGAAGGAGTAAAAGTCTAAAAAATCCCAAGATATCGGAAAAAAATTTTGGGCTTTCACGGGTCTGGGTCATCCTTGGGGGCAATTTTAAAATACCTAAGGGGCCTCGTTCATCTGTACAAACATTTTACACAAGTACATACAAGGGGGGGGGAAAGTCCAACCATCATACCTCCAGGAAGGAGACGGGTTTTTGTGTCTCAGAGATGAACGGGTTTGTCCACATGTGCAGATAACCCCAAAAACAAAAGCAAAAGACCTTTTGAAATGGGTGGGAAGCTGGGAAGATTTTGTCATTATCCCCGTGAACGAGCCTGTATCAACATAGGCTGTAAGGCCGCCTAAAGGGAAAACCATTACCCAAATGAGACAGAGAAAAGCCAGATTCATTTTGCAAATGGACAGGGACAAAACCGATTTTTCGGAGACATGCCTGGCTCGACAAAACAAAATTGAACTTTGGCCAAAAATACCATCGTTATGTTTGGAAAAAAAGGGGGAAAGTTTGAAGCCTAAGAACCGACCCAACGTGAAACACCTGGGGGGGTTGCATATTTTTTGGGGGTTTTTGCGCGGGAGGGACTGTGCAGTTCACAAAATAGATGGCATCATGAAAAAAGAAATTATTGGAATACTGAACAACATCTCAAACAAACCCGGTATTTACAGTTTGGGGTGGAAATGGCCCAAAAAAGGGACAAAACCCGAAGCGCTGCCAAACTGGTTACAAAGGGGCTAATAGAACCAAACCTTTTTCTGGAGCGGCCACACAAACCCCTGACTAATCCAAATGGAATGTATGGCAAAACTAAAAGGGCCGGGAGGGGCAAGAGACCCACAAACATGCTCAGTGACCATTCGTCGGGGAAGGGGGCCAAAAATTTCCCCACCAATTTTTCGAAAGTTTGTAAAGGGATCCGAATTTTTTGACCCAATCCTACTTTTTTAAGGGGAAAAAGCCCCCAAATACTAATAAAAAGGAGGAAACTTCTGATTTTGCAGAAAGTAATAAAAATCTTAAAAATTCTCCCTCTCTTATTTTGCATTGGGAATAGAAATAATTTTTCCTAATTGAACTAAACGGGAAGGTTTATTCGATTTCATGTCAAAAGGGAAAAAACCCGCAGATTCCTTATAAAGGGGGGGAGAAAACCCGCAGAGGGGGTTTATATAGACGGGAGGGGGTAACCGCGATGGGGGTTTATATAGAGGGGAGGGGAAAAACCCGCAGATGGGGCTTTATTAAAAGGAGGGAGAAAACCCCGATGGGGGTTTTATAAGGGGGGGAGAAACCTGCGATGGGCTTTTATAGAGGGAGGGGGAAACCCGCAGATGGGGCTTTTTATAGAGGGAGGAGAAACCCCGCAATTTTGGGCTTTTAAATAGAGGGGGAGAAACCCGCAGAGGGGCTTTTATAAAAAGGGGGGGGGGAAAAACCTCAGAGGGGGCTTTTTTTTAAAAGGGGGGGAGAAAAACCCGCAGAGGGGCTTTAAAGAGGGGAGGGAAAACTGCAGATGGGGCTTTTTAAGAGGGGGGGGAGAAACCTCAATGGGGCTTTATATAGGGGAGGGAAACTGCGCTTCACTGTATTTTAATATCTGTCACATCAAATTTTATATATCACTATCTACAAAATATCTATCTATCTACTCTCTATGTCTCCCTCCTCTATGAATTAAAAGAAAGGGGAAATTATTTCTGTTGTTTCCCTGTAAAGGGGATACAATAGGGTTCCCCCTTATTCTGAATAACAGTGGCCCTTTTTTTTGGGGGCTGAATTTTGGGGAACAGGGTGACCTGGAGAGAACGGTCCCCCCCACACAGCCCATTTTTTAGTACAAGGGGAAAGGAACCTACCCCCACAGCATATTTTGAACGGTCCACGACCTCCTCCCTTTTAAAAACCTCACCTGACCCCCACCTCCGCATTCCATAGACACTCACCTACCCCGACCCCTACCTTCCATAGACGCTAACTTTACCCACCCCACCACCTATAACATTCACCTGACCCCCAACCTCACCTTCCTTAGACCCCCACCTGACCCGACCTCCACCTTTCCTAAACACCCCCTGACCCCGACCCCACCTTCCTATAGACACTCACCTGACCACGACCTCCACCTTTCCATAGACTCTCACCCACCCCCAAACCCCTCCTTCCACCGACACCCCACCGACCCCCCCCCCTTCCTACAGACACCCCCTACCCTGACCTCCTCTTTCCCATAGACACTCACCGACCCCGACCCCCCTTCCTAAGACGCTCACCTGACCCTGACCCCCATCTTCCCATAGCACTCCCTACCCCGACCCCACCTTTCCAAAAGACACTTACCTGACCCCGACCCCTCCTTCCTAAGACGTCACCGACCCCGACCTCCTCCTTCCCAAAGACCCCCTGACCCCACCCCTCCTTCCTAAGACGCTCACCTACCCCGACCCCCATCTTTCCCAAAAAGGGCTCAACTGACCCCCACCCCCCTTCCTATAACGCTCACCTGACCCCCCACCCCACCTTTCCCATAGACCTCACCGACCCTGACCTCCACTTCCTTAGCCTCACCGACCCCGACCTCCACCCACCAAGACCCACCCACACCCCAAACCCCACCTTTCCCATAGACACTCACCTGACCCCAGACCTTTTTCCCTTTCCCAAAACCCACCTGACCCCCACCTACCCCCTTCCTATAAACACCCCTACCCCGACCTCCTCCTTCCAAAACCTCACCTGCCCCCACCTCCACCGTCCCATAACGTTCACCTGACCCCCCCTCCTACTCCCATAACACTCACCTGACCCCCACCTCCCCCTCCTATAACACTCACCTGACCCCAGCTCCTCCTTCCATAGACACTCACCTACCCGACCCCCACCTTCCTATAACTCTCACCGACCCCGCCTACACCTTTTTTTTAAAACCTCACCCCACCCCTGACTTCTACCTTCCTTAACACCACCCGAACCCACCTCCTCCCTTCTTAACCCACCTGACCCCCCCCTCCTTCCTTTTTGACACTCACCTGACCCCGACCTCCTCCTTCCTATAGACGCTCACCTGACCCCGACCTCCTCCTTCCTATAGACACTCACCTGACCCCAACCTCCTCCTTCCTATAGACACTCACCTGACCCCGACCTCCACCTTCCTATAGACACTCACCTGACCCCTGACCCTCTCCTTCTTATAGACACTCACCTAACCCCGACCTCCACCTTCCTATAGACATTCACCTGACCCCGACCTCCACCTTCCTATAGACGGGAACCTGACCCCGACCTCCATCATCCTATAGACGCTCACCTGATCCTGACCTCCTCCTTCCAATAGGCGCTCACCTGACCCCGACCTCCTCCTTCATACATACGCTCACCTGACCCCGACCTCCTCCTTCCTATAGACGCTCACCTGACCCCGACCTCCTCCTTCCTATAGACGCTCACCTGACCCCGACCTCCTCCTTCCTATAGACGCTCACCTGACCCCGACCTCCACCTTCCTATAGACGCTCACCTGACCCCGACCTCCACCTTCCTATAGACACTCACCTGACCCCCGACCTCCACCTTCCTATAGACGCTCACCTGACCCCGACCTCCACCTTCCTATAGACGCTCACCTGACCCCGACCTCCATCATCCTATAGACGCTCACCTGATCCCGACCTCCTCCTTCCTATAGACACTCACCTGACCCCGACCTCCTCCTTCCTATAGACGCTCACCTGACCCCGACCTCCACCTTCCTATAGACGCTCACCTGACCCCGACCTCCTCCTTCCTATAGACGCTCACCTGACCCCGACCTCCTCCTTCCTATAGACGCTCACCTGACCCCGACCTCCTCCTTCCTATAGACGCTCACCTGACCCCGACCTCCACCTTCCTATAGACACTCACCTGACCCCGACCTCCACCTTCCTATAGACGCTCACCTGACCCCGACCTCCTCCTTCCTATAGACGCTCACCTGACCCCGACCTCCTCCTTCCTATAGACGCTCACCTGACCCCGACCTCCTCCTTCCTATAGACGCTCACCTGATCCCGACCTCCTCCTTCCTATAGACGCTCACCTGACCCCGACCTCCTCCTTCCTATAGACGCTCACCTGACCCCGACCTCCATCTTCCTATAGACTCTCACCTGACCCCGACCTCCTCCTTCCTATAGACGCTCACCTGACCCCGACCTCCTACTTCCTATAGACGATCTCCTGATCCCGACCTCCTCCTTCCTATAGACGCTCTCCTGACCCCGACCTCCACCTTCCTATAGACGCTCACCTGACCCCGATCTCCTACTTCCTATAGACGCTCACCTGACCCTGACCTCCACCTTCCTATAGACGCTCACCTGACCCCGACCTCCTACTTCCTATAGACGCTCACCTGACCCCGACCTCCAACTTCCTATAGACGCTCACCTGACCCCGACCTCCTCCTTCCTATAGACGCTCACCTGACCCCGACCTCCTCCTTCCTATAGACGCTCATCTGACCCCGACCTCCATCTTCCTATAGACGCTCACCTGACCACAACCTCCTCCTTCCTATAGACGCTCACCTGACCCCGACCTCCTCCTTCCTATAGACGCTCACCTGACCCGACCTCCAACTTCCTATAGATACTCACCTGACCCCGACCTCCAACTTCCTATAGACACTCACCTGACCCCGACCTCCTCCTTCCTATAGACGCTCACCTGACCCCGACCTCCTCCTTCCTATAGACACTCACCTGACCCCGACCTCCTCCTTCCTATAGACACTCACCTGACCCCGACCTCCTCCTTCCTATAGACGCTCACCTGACCCCGACCTCCTCCTTCCTATAGACACTCACCTGACCCCGACCTCCACCTTCCTATAGACGCTCACCTGACCCCGACCTCCACCTTCCTATAGACGCTCACCTGACCCCGACCTCCACCTTCCTATAGACGCTCACCTGACCCCGACCTCCTCCTTCCTATAGATTCCCACCTGACCCCGACCTCCTCCTTCCTATAGACTCTCACCTGACCCCTGACCCTCTCCTTCCTATAGACCTCACCTGACCTCGACCTCTTCCTTCCTATAGACGCTCACGTGACCCCGACCTCTTCCTTCCTATAGACGCTCACGTGACCCCGACCTCGTCCTTCCTATAGACACTCAGCTGGCCCCGATCTCCATCATCCTATAGTCACTCACCTGACCCCGACCTCCACCTCCCTATAGACGCTCACCTGACCCCGACCTCCTCCTTCCTATAGACACTCACCTGACCCCGACCTCCACCTTCCTATAGATGCTCACCTGACCCCTAACCTCCTCCTTCCTAGACACTCACCTGACCCCGACCTCGTCCTTCCTATAGACGCTCACCTGACCCCGACCTCCTCCTTCCTATAGACGCTCACCTGAACCCTACCTCCTCCTTCCTATAGACGCTCACCTGACTTCGACCTCCGCCTTCCTATAGACACTCACCTGACCCCGACCTCCATAATCCTAAAGACGCTCACCTGACTTCGACCTCCGCCTTCCTATAGACACTCACCTGACCCCGACCTCCAAAATCCTATAGACGCTCACCTGACCCCGACCTCCTCCTTCCTATAGACGCTCACCTGACCCCGACCTCCACCTTCCTATAGACACTCACCTGACCCCGACCTCCACCTTCCTATAGACACTCACCTGACCCCGACCTCCGCCTTCCTATAGACACTCACCTGACCCCGACCTCCATCATCCTATAGATGCTCACCTGACCCCGACCTCCTCCTTCCTATAGACGCTCACCTGATCTGACCTCCAACTTCCTATAGATACTCACCTGACCCCGACCTCCAACTTCCTATAGACACTCACCTGACCCTGACCTCCTCCTTCCTATAGACGCTCACCTGACCCCGACCTCCTCCTTCCTATAGACGCTCACCTGACCCCGACCTCCATCTTCCTATAGACGCTCACCTGACCCCGACCTCCTCCTTCCTATAGACGCTCACCTGACCCCGACCTCCTCCTTCCTATAGACACTCACCTGACCCCGACCTCCATCTTCCTACAGACACTCACCTGACCCCCGACCTCGTCCTTCCTATAGACGCTCACCTGACCCCCGACCTCCTCCTTCCTATAGACGCTCACCTGACCCCGACCTCCTCCTTCCTATAGACGCTCACCTGATCCCGACCTCCTCCTTCCTACAGACACTCACCTGACCCCGACCTCCTCCTTCCTATAGACGCTCACCTGACCCCGACCTCCTCCTTCCTATAGACACTCACCTGACCCCGACCTCCTCCTTCCTATAGACGCTCACCTGACCCCGACCTCCTCCTTCCTATAGACACTCACCTGACCCCGACCTCCTCCTTCCTATAGACGCTCACCTGACCCCGACCTCCTCCTTCCTATAGACACTCACCTGACCCCGACCTCCACCTTCCTATAGACACTCACCTGACCCCGACCTCCATCTTCCTATAGACACTCACCTGACCCCGACCTCCACCTTCCTATAGACACTCACCTGACCCCGACCTCCACCTTCCTATAGACGCTCACCTGACCCCCGCCCCCCCGACCTCCACCTTCCTGTAGACGCCCCTATAGTTCCTATAGTTTATTCTTGGGGCCCCACCAGTGGAGTTGATTCTTTGGTAGCCACCAGTGTAATTTGAGTTCTTGGGGGTCCACCATGGAGTTGATTCTTGGGGCCCCACCAGTGGATCTGATTCTTGGGGCCACCAGTGGAGTTGATTCTTGGGGCCACCAGTGGAGTTGATTCTTGGGGCCACCAGTGGAGTTGATTCTTGGGGCCACCAGTGGAGTTGATTATTGGGGCCACCAGTGGAGTTGATTATTGGGCCCATCAGTGGAGTTGATTCTTGGGATCCACCAGTGGAGCTGATACTTGGGGACACCAGTGGAGTTGATTTATGGGGACACCAGTGGAGCTGATTCTTGGGCTCACCAGTGGAGAGGATTCTTGGGTCACACCAGTGGAATTGGTATCTGGCCACTAGTGGAAATTGGTTCTTTGGGTCGACACCAGTGGAATTGGTTTCTTGGGTCCACTAGTGGAGCTGATTCTTGGGCCACCAGTGGGAAGTATGATTTTTGGTTCCCACCATGTGAAGCCTGATGTTTGGGACCCACCCTAAAGCTACTGCACATGACTCTCACTTTCTGCCTCTCTTCCTCTGCCTTCTTCCCTGTAAAGCAACCCCAGACCTGCTATTCTCACTTCCCCACCATGACTAGGATCCCACCTTTGGTCTTCCCTGCTCCTTCATGGGCCCATTCGAGTCTTCTGTTACCTACTAATCCCACTACATGGGAGGGACCAACCGTATATCCGCCACTACTACGTGCGCTCTACCCTATCACCTCATTCCCACGATGCTCATCCTAACCAATGACTTGTTCAAATCTATGGAAATATACAATACATAAAAAAAATCTATATTGTTTGGGGCGAAACAAAATTCCCAGTATCTGTGTTGGCAACTAAAACCTGTGCAACATGTGAGGCCGAACTTTCATGGGTATAAACCTTGGGTATATACATTATCCATCGTTGGTATGCCTGGCACGATCCGTTACTATAAAGTGCAAGCCCGTCATATACAACCAGCCTCCGCCAGCGCTGCCCAGTGTCCATGGGCTGCAGTTACCCGCGCCATGGTGCTCACATTGCAATGGGGACTTAGCGTGTCATTGTTTTTCATAGTTTCCCCATAATGCACCGTCCTAATCTATAATCTGTTATTCCAATTACAGCCGATGATGGACAGAAACAAAGCTGCAGAACTGCCCAAGCTCCAGTGCGGCTTCATCGACTTTGTCTGCACGTTCGTATATAAAGTGAGTCATTAACATAGGAGAGGAGCGGAGATCGGCATGAAGGGCGCGCGCTTGGATTTGCTCTGTGTGTGTAGATGTCTGCGAGGGATTTATTTTACCTGCTTAACATCCAGCAACTACAAAATGGAAAGTTTTAAATTTCAATACAATGCAGTGATAGATTTGCAGCACATTCAGCAGCATATAAGGACTAAGGGCGAAATTTTCCTAACCGCCGGGGCCCCTTTTTTTAACTAATTGCCTAAAACCGATTTTGACCCATATTTTGGGTAAAAAGAACGTCGGCACCCAAAAAAAGACCATTATTTGCCCCGGGAAAGAACTTGTAATCCCCTAAAAGATGCACTGGCACCTCCTAAAAAAAATGTGCCATTTGGGGCAAGCACATCATTACAAGGATATGTGTTAGGTACATGCCATCTTACAATGATATGTTTAGGGGCAAGCGCATCATTTCTGTGTATTTGTTAGGGGCATGGACATTACAGGATATATTGTTGGGGGTTTTACACATCATTACAAGTGTATATGTTTTAGGTGCTTTCGCACATTACAAGGTATATGTGTTAGGTGCATAGCGCTCATTTCAAGTGTAAATGTTTTAGGGACAAGCACACAATAAAAGGGTTTGTTGGGGGGGGGGCGGGTGGGGGGGGGGTGGTTTTTGTTTGGGGGGGGGTTGGGGGAAAAAAAAATTTTTTAATCCGACAATTTTTCTTTTTAAATTTTTATTTCTGACCTTACAAGTAATTTTTTAGGCGCCATTACAAGGAATTTTTCAAGCCATCATACAATTGTAAGTGTTAGTCTGCCCATTTCAATGTAATGTTTTTGGTGGGGGAAAAAAAGCCATCATTTCAATGTAATGGTTTGGGCAAGTTTATTCAATGTAATGGTCAAAAAAGAATCTTTTCAATGTAATGTGTTACAAGCACATCATTACAAGTTAATGTTTTAGGGGAACCCTTTAAAAAGGATTGGATCAAGCCTCATTAAAGTTATATTTTTAGGTTCTTTTCCAAGACCCCTTTTAAAAAGTGGGTTTGGGGGCTAGCCACATTACAATGTAAATTTTTGTTATTAGTACACATAAAAATGTATATGTTCGACACAGCACATCAACTTTTTTATTGTTAGTTTCAACACTTTACAAGGTATATGTGTTAGGTGCTACGCATCTTTTAAAGTGTTAGTGTTAGGTGCATTTCGGTATGTGTTATCGCATTCAAAATGTGTTTAGCACAAAAAAAGCATTTTTAGTGATTACAAGCATTTTAGGTGCATATGGGATGTGTTAGGGGCTTACAAGCATGGCAGGCACATCAAGCATGTGTTAGCTGATTACAAGCAGTGTTTTTGCGCAATACAAGCATGGGTTAGGTCTTTTCAACATTTTTTTGCCAATACAAGCAGTGTTAGGTGCATTTTCAACATTTGTTAGCGCATTATAAGCATGTGTTGGCCATTACAAGTATTGTTAGCCCATTCAAGCACGTGTTAGGCGCATTACAAGAATGTGTTACCCATTCAAGCACGTGTTTTTGGGGCATTACAAGTATGGTTAGGCGCATTTTAAAGCATGTGTTTCTGCATTTCAATATGGTTTTGGCGCATTAAAGCATGTTTTGGGGGCATTCAACATGTTTAGTCCATTACAATATGTGTTTGTCCCCATTACAAGTTTTTTAGGCGCATTTTTAAATATGTGTTACCGCATTAAAAATATGTGTTAGGCCATTACAAAAATTGTTAGATCAAAACAAGTATGTTTAGGCGCAATACAAATAGTTTATGCCATTTAAAACTGGGGTTTGGGCATTAAAGCATGGGTTATGCATTCAAGCTGTGTTAGGCCAAACAAGTTGGGGTTTAAACATTACAAGCAGTTTAGCGCAATACAAGTATGTGTTACCCCCATACAAGTTTGTTTGGCGCATTACAAATTGGTTTATCCCCCATTACAATATTGTTAGGCGCATTACAAATATGTGCAGGCGCATTACAAAGTTTTTGTTGATGCAATAAACAGTGTTTTGGCGCATTACAAGTAAGGTTTCTCTTAAAAAGCGTTTTAGGGCGCAATACAAATATGATGTTACATGCATTTTTCAACATGTTTAGGTGCATTACAAGTATTTTTAGGCGTAACAATTAATTTTTAGGTGCATTACAAATGTGTTTGGTGCATTACAAGTGTGTGTTGGCGCATTACAATGTGGTTAGGTGCATTACAATATTGTTATCGCATTAAAAATGTGTGTTTAAGGGACAATACAAGCGTTTAGGGGCATTACAAAATTGGGTTTTTTGAAAAATTCAGTATGGTAGGTGCATTCAAGCATTTTCACACATTTCAACTGTGTTAGGGGAATACAAGCATGTGTTAGGTGCATTACAAGCATGTGTTTGGGGCATTTTTAAACAGTGTTAGGCGCATTCAAACACGTGTTAGGCGCATTTCAAGTATGTGTTTGCCCCCCTTCAAAAACACGTGTTAGGGTTTTCTTACAAGTATGTGTTAGGCGCATTTAAAACATTTTACTGCAACAATATGTGTTAGGCGCATTATAAGCATTTTTAGGGCATTACAAGCAGGGGTTATCCATTTCAATATGGTTTAGTTGCATTAAATATTGTTTTGGCGCTTTTTAAAAGTGTTACCCTTTTCAAAATATTGTTAGGGCCCTTACAAACGGGGTTAATGCATTACAATAGTGCTAGGGGGCCCAAAACAAGTAGGTTTGCGCATACAAGATTTTGTTAGGCGCTTTTTAATATGTTGGTTCTTTCAAGTATGTGAGGCGCAAAACAAGCATGGTTAGGCGCATTATAAGCGTGTTTTTAAGCGCATTCAATATGTTTAACGCATACAAGTAGTGTTAGGTGCATTACAAGCTGTGTTAGGCGCAATACATGTTTTTTAGGGGCATTTTAAGCATGTGTTAGGCCATTAAAGCATTGTTGGGGCATTACAAGTATTGTTAGGCGATTAAAAAAGATTGTAAGGCACATTACGTATTGTTAGGCGCATTACAAATAGTGTTGGCGCATTCAAGTAAAAGTGTTTTGGGGGCTTAAAGTATGGTTAGCGCATTACAATATTGTTAGGCCATTTTAACGTGTTAGGCCATTAAAGTATTGTTTTATGGCTTACAAGTATTATTAGATGCTTTTCAAGTATTGTTAGGGGCATTACAAGCAGTGTTAGGCGCAAACAAGTATGTTTAGGTGATTACAAGCATGTTTAGGGACATTACAAGATGTGTTAGGGGCATTACAACATTTTTGATGCATTACAAGTTTTGTTAGGGCAATACAATAGTTTTTATGTCATTACAAACATGGTTGGGGGATTTTACTTATGGTTAGGTGCATTACAAGCAGTGTTAGGGGCTTTTTCAACAAGGGGGTTTTGGTTTCAATTACAACAGTGTTAGGGGCAGTACGCAGTGTTTAGAGCTTACAAATGTGTTTTGGGGCTTACAATTGGTTTAGCCATTACAATATGGTTAGGGGCATAGCGCTCTTACAATGTATATGTGTTATGCATAGCACATCAACAATGTATATTGTTAGGGGCAAGCAATCATTAAATGATATGTGTTTAGGTGCATAGCCATCATTAAAAAATGATATGTGTTAGTGCAAGCACATCATTACAAGTGTAATTTTAGGGGCAGTACACAAGTTCCAACTTTTTTAAAAAGGGAAAAAAAGGGGATTGCCACTTTTTTTGTGCCAGGGGCCCCTTCAAAAAGCCCCACCCCTCCGCCTAACTACATAATGGCTTTGGAAGAAACCGGGGAATCCCTTATAGCCGGTTTTGGCCCCCAAACCAGTTAGGCCCTTACGGCAGGTAGAGCCCCCCCTGAGCTTGGGAAATGCCACCCTTTTTTAGCCAGGGATTTCCCCCTTGTGCCAGGTACACTTGTAATGATCGCTATGCACCCAACACATATACACTTTTAATATTGCTATGCACCCAACACATATACACTTTTAAAAGAGGGCTAGCACCAACACATATACACTGTAAGATGTGCAGCACCCCAAACATATACACTTGTTGATCGCATGCACCCAACACATATACACTTTAATGATGTGGGATGCCCTAAAAAATATCCTTGTAATGATGGCTATGCACCAACACAAAACACTGTAATAGTCTATGCACCTAACAAAATTACACTTGTAATGATGCGCTAGCCCTAAAACTTAACATTGTAATATGCCTATGCACCTAACAATATACCTTGTAATGATATAAAATGCGCCTAACACTATACACTTGTAAGAGTGCTATGCACCTAACCATATACAATTTTAATGATGCCTAGCACCTAACACATATACACCTGTAATGTCCATTACCTAAAACATATACACTTTTAATGATGTACTAGCACCTAACACAAAAACACTTTTAAAGATGCCTATGTGCCCCAACACATAAAAACCCTTGTAATATGCGCTATCACCTAACACATATACACTTGTAAAGATGCGCTAGCACCTAACACATATACCTGAAGAATAAAAACGCCTAACCATATCACTTGTAATGATGTCTATGCACCTAACACTATACACTTTTTAATTTATGTCATGACCTAACACATTACACTTTTTAATGTGCACTATGCACCTAACACATATACACTTGTAATATATTTTTGTACCTAACACATAACACTTTTTAAAGATGAGCATGCACCTAAAACCCAAAACACTTGTTATGCCTATTGCCTAACACATAACCCTTGAATGATGCCTATGTCCTAACACACATACACTTGTAATGATGGGCTATGCACCCAAACATAACACCCGTAATGATGTGCATGCACCCCAAAACAAAACCTTTAATGATGCGCTATGCACCTAACACATATAACTTTAATGTCGCTATGCACCTAACACAAAACACTTGAAGATGCGCATTACCTAAAACATATACACTTTTAATGATCGCATGCACAAACACATAACACTTGTAAATGCCTATGCACAAACACATTCCTTGAAAAAATGCGCATGTACCTAACACAAACACTTTTTAAAAGATGCGCATGCACCCAAACATAAAAACTTGAAAAAGATCGCAGGGACCTAACACATAACACTTGTAATAGCCTATGCACCTAACCATATACACTTGTAAAGAGGGCTATACACCTAACCATAACACTTGTAATGAGCGCATGCACCAACAATATACACTTGTAATGGGTGCTATGACCTAACACATATTCACTTGTAATGATGCCTAGCCCTAACACAATACAAATTTTTAATGATGTGCAGCACCAAAACAATACACTGTAAAGATGCGCTATGCACCCAACACAATACAAATTTTAATATGGCTTGCCCTAACACATATACACAATTGAATGGGGTAGCACCTAACACATAACATTTAATGGTTGCTATTACCAACCAATACACTTGTAATGGGGTGCTAGACCTAACACTATCACTTTAATGGTTGCTATGTACCCAACACTATACACTTGTAAATGCGCTATCGCCAACACTAACACTTTTTAATAGCTTATGCACCTAACACATAAACTTGTTGATGCCTATGCACCTAACAATATACACTTGTAAGATGCCTATGCACCCAACACTAACACTTTTAATGAGTGCTATGTACCTAACCAAACACTTGATATGTGCTATTACCTAACACTATACCTTGTAATGATGTCTATGCACCTAACACATATACACTTGTAAGGTCGCTAGACCAAAAACATATACACTTGTATGAGCGCTATGCCCCCCAAAAGGCGCATTTTGTTATGGAGGGGCACATGATAATTTTTAGGTGCATTATGTTTACTATCTTAGATATACCTGACGCCAGATTTTTGATAGGGTCGGACCTTCTGGAGCACTTCACACTTATTTACACTCACGGTGCCCCCTGAATATAATAGCGCTACACTCACGGGGGCCCCCCGAATATAAAGCCTACCTTACTGTGCCCCCTAAAATAATAGCACTACACTCACTGTGCCCCCCGAATAAATAGTGCAAAACTCAGCCCCCGAATATAATAGCGCTACACTCACTGTGCCCCCCGAATTAATACCACACTCACTGGCCCCCGAATATAATTTCGCTACACTTTCTTGCCCCTAATTAATACCTACACTCACTGTCCCCCGAATATAAAGCGCTACCTCACTGTCCCCTGAATTTAAAAGCGCTCCTCACTGGCCCCCTGAAATAATAGCGCGCACTCACGTGCCCCCTGAATATAATAGCGCACACTCACTGTGCCCCCGAATATAAAGCGCTACACTCACTGTGCCCCCCCGAATATAAAACGTACACTCACGTGCCCCCTGAATAAAGCACTACCCTCACTTTGCCTCCTAATAATAGCGCTACCCCTGTCCCCCGAAAAAATTTTTCACTACATCACGTGCTCCTGAAATATAATAGCGCTACACCACGTGCCCCCTAATAAATACACTACATTCACTGTCCCCCTGAAAAATAGCACTACACTCACTGGCCCCCGAATATAATAGCCTACACTCACTGTGCCCCCCGAATTATAGCCTAACTCCTGGCCCCCTGAAAATAAAACGTCCCCAC
>JAODAL010039983.1:0-37425 GCA_025379985.1 Phyllomedusa bahiana
GCATCTTGGCAAGGCGGCTTGTCCATTCAGCTCAGACCTATAAGTGCTTTGGGCGACATCTATGAATTTGCATGCACCATTTTTGTAACTTGGCGCCGACACACGAGTTCTGAATAGATATAGAGGAATGTTTAATACAACAGTATGAATGACAGGGTTATGTGGCAAACATTTTGTCGCATAGTGTGTAATGCAGCAAACTTTTCTATGATGCATAGAGTGTAATGCAGCAAACTTTGTATGATGCATAGAGTGTAATGCAGCAAACTTTGTATGGTGCATAGAGTGTAATGCAGCAAACTTTGTATGGTGCATAGAGTGTAATGCAGCAAACTTTGTATGATGCATAGAGTGTAATGCAGCAAACTTTGTATGATGCATAGAGTGTAATGCAGCAAACTTTGTATGATGCATAGAGTATAATGCAGCAAACTTTGTAAGGTGCAAGAGTATAATGCAGCAAACTTTGTATGATACATAGAGTGTAATGCACAAACTTTGAATGATAGAGTGCAATGCAGCAAACTTTGTATGGTGCATAGAGTATAATGCAGCAAACTTTGTATGGTGCATAGAGTGTAATGCAGCAAACTTTGTATGATGCATAGAGTGTAATGCAGCAAACTTTGTATGATGCATAGAGTGTAATGCAGTAAACTTTGTATTATGGATAGAGTGCAATGCAGCAAACTTTGTATGATGCATAGAGTATAATGCACAAACTTAATGAGTAGAGTGCAATGCAGCAAACTTTGTATGCTGCATAGAGTATAATGCAGCAAACTTTGTATGATGGATAGAGTGTAATGCAGCAAACTGTATGATGCATAGAGTGTAGTGCAGCAAACTTTGTATGATGGATAGAGTGCAATGCAGCAAACATTGTATGATGCATAGAGTGCAATGCAGCAAACATTGTATGATGCATAGAGTGTAGTGCAGCAAACTTTGTATGATGGATAGAGTGCAATGCAGCAAACTGTATGGTGAATAGAGTATATAGCAGCAAAATTTTTATGATGGTTAGAGTGTAATGCAGCAAACTGTGTATGATGGTTAGAGTGTAATGCAGCAAACTTTGTATGATGCATAGAGTGTAATGCAGCAAACTTTGTATGATGCATAGAGTGTAATGCAGCAAACTTTGTATGATGGATAGAGTGCAATGCAGCAAACTTTGTATGGTGCATAGAGTGTAATGCAGCAAACTTTGTATGATGCATAGAGTGTAATGCAGCAAACTTTGTATGATGCATAGAGTACAATGCAGCAAACTTTGTATGATGGTTAGAGTGTAATGCAGCAAACTTTGTATGGTGCATAGAGTATAATGCAGCAAACTTTGTATGATGCATAGAGTGTAATGCAGCAAACTTTGTATGATGCATAGAGTACAATGCAGCAAACTTTGTATGATGGATAGAGTACAATGCAGCAAACTTTGTATGATGCATAGAGTGTAATGCAGCAAACTTTGTATGATGCATAGAGTGCAATGCAGCAAACTTTGTATGATGCATAGAGTATAATGCAGCAAACTTTGTATGGCAGGTTTGCATCAAATCTTGGCACATTAAAATGTGTCATGCCATCTATAAAACAGTGTGCCAGCAGTTTTTTGGTGAAAAATACACCAAAAAATACCACACGTGAATTCATAGATGTTGCCAAATCTGCTGATCCTCATCATTTATACAATGATAGCTTATCGCAGTGTGTTCCCTTTTGAGGTGGATATACAAGTGTCAGATTTTGTTGGAGAAATTGCTGTGACCAAAATAAGTTTCATTTATCTGAATGGGGTAATTTAGGTTGGAAGCACATGGATCTCTGCAGGTTCCCTCCAGATAGATGAGAGTCACAGCAATTATTGCCAAAAAAATCTGCTGCATCTGGATATACTATTACAGAGCCACATGCAGCAGCAATGCCATCACTGATACAAAGAGAAAATGATTGTCCTTGGTTTCTACTCTGTCTAGCTCTTCTACTAATGTCTACAACAGGTAGGAGATATGCTACAAAGCAAAAGGTTTCATATGTCACAGCCTCCTCAAATTTCTATTTTTTGCTTGTTAAAGTGCATTATGCAAATTCTACAAGGTGAACCTGTCAGTAGGTGTGATAAGCTTTGTGTTTTATAATGCACTGTGGGACAAGCCAACAATACAGGGTATTAAAGAACATCATTCACCCCAATTCCTTATGGGTTTTGATTTCTCTAAGAATGGAATGTTAGTACAGAAAGCATTGTAATATGAAAGAAACTTCTGACTTGTATACTCCATTCACACCCAGAGCTGCATTCACAGCTGACAATTTCCAAGTTGTAGCCAACTGCACCTTTCTGCACTGATAATTCAGTTAAATAATACAATTATGTTTACATACAGCTGCCAATAGGTGGAGCTCAGTGCATACAGACCATTCAACTCTATGGTCTCTATAGTTGTTGGATACTTTAATATGCAGTGAGCTCCACCTACTGGTAGATACAGGCAGCCAAATTGTCATTATTTAACAGTATACAGCAGATAGATAATTATATGCATGCAAAAACACATTTATAAAAGTGAGCGATAAGAGATTATTTGGACAAGACATTCTTTTGAGACATATTTAATCAAATATAGCTTGGCTGCACTCTGCTTCACTTAGGAGACATTGGTTACTAGCTATTAAGCCATAGATACTTAGTTACTAGCTATCAAGCCATATTTACTAGCTATCAAGCCATAGTTACTAGCTATCACGCCATAGATGACCTTAGTTAGGAATACAGTATTATTTTTATTTATTTTAGAGCGCCCATGGTTCCAGAGCGCTGTACATTCGGGTTACACACATAGCATATGTCAGACAAGTACAAAGGTGACAAATTAATAACTAACAACTGGTACAGAAGGAGAGAGGTCCTTGCCCGTGAGGGCTTACAGTCTACAAGGAAGGTGGGAAGAGACAGAAGGTGAGGGGCAGACATGTTTCTGGGGTGGCGTAGCAGCAATGGGGTTAATGTTGGTTATAGGGAGTTCTGAAGAGATGGGTTGTCAGGTTGCTTTTGAAGCTGGTGAGAGTGGGGGAGAGGCTAATGTATTGGGGCAGTGAGTTCCAGAGAATGGGTGAAGCACGAGTGAAGTCTTGGAGACGGTTGTGTGAGGAGCTGATAAGAGAAGAGCAGAGAAGAAGGTCCTGTGAGGAGTGGAGATTGCGTGAGGGGAGGTATCTGGAGATTAAGGCAGAGATATATGGAGGGGAGAGGTTATGGAGAGCCTTGTAGGTCAAGGTTACTAACTTAAACTGGATTTGCTTTGGCAGAAAGGGGAGGCAGAGGAGTAGCGAGGTGAATCAGACGGGCGGCAGAGTTAAGGATGGATTGGAGGGGAGCGAGGGTGCTAGATGGGAGGCCACAGAGAAGGATGTTGCACTAGTCGAGGCGGGAGATGACGAGGGCATGGACAAGAATTTTTGTTCTTTCGAAGTTAAAGAATGAACGGATACAGGAGATATTTTTCAGGTGGAGGCGGCAGGCAGAGGCAAGGGTTTGGATGTGTTGTTTGAAGGACAGATTGGAATCAAAGGTTATTCCAAGGCAGCGGACTTGCAGAGCCGGTGAGAGAGTGTAGCCATTGACTGTGATAGAGAGATCAGGTGTAGGGATGGAGTGGAATGGTATGAAGATGATGAAAAGAATATATAAAAAGTATAAAGAGAATTACATTTATTTAGTCTTGAGAATAGAGGTCTAATGGGGGATCTGATAGTTTTGTCTAAATATATAAATGGCCTATACGAAAAAGATGATAGAAAGCTGGTTAATGTAAATTTCCCTCAAAAGTCGAGTGGGTGTTCCTTCTGGAGAACAGGAGGTTTCATCTCCAGAGACGACAAGCCTTCCATACCATAGAACTGTGACTCAGTGGAATAAATATTTCGGGAGCAGGTCACAGCAGGAACAGCTAAACATTCAGAACGAAATTACATCAATGCAGAAGTGTATAAAATCCTATCTGACTACTCTATAGAATTAGAAAAGGTTTTTTTTCCCCTTTAGAGCACATAGATATTTTAAAACATGCTAATTATGTAACATTCTTTTGGGCGTATAGTGTAACTTGTCATTCCTACCTTTATCCTCTGTGAGCTATCTTTACCAATCACCAGAACCAAAAATACTTTTCCCAACAACCCCGGGTCTGAAAAATCACTTCCTATTCTCCTGACAAGTTATGGTCCCGTTAGTGGGTGCAGCTGATTTTGCTTCACATGTTCAGCTGTTTAGATGCAGTTTTTGAGGCCAAAACCAAGAACCGATCATAATTAGAGGACACATATTAAGGGTTTTTCTCACCATGCAGTTTCATAGAGCCACAGGCAGCTTTAGTCTCGCACTTCTTGGTTAGGCTGGAGTTGGGTCTATAGTAGTGGTTAAAAAACACATGGAAATCTCCAAAGAAGCATTTTATGCTATCTACAATATATGAAAAAACTTTGAGATTCTTGGTCCGCATATTTTTGGCCAAAAAAAATGCTCAAGCCACCCCCAGCTTACAACGGGATCTCAGTTGGGTGGTCCTACTCTATATTATCTCTCACCTGGGTCAACTTCAGACCTCTCACTGTGCCAGACTGCCTCCAAAATGCAGAGAGAAAAATAAAAAAAGCAGTGGTTCACACATCAGCTAGGCTGCTTCTAGCTATTCCTGTTACAGTAATATGTGTGCAAGAGGTTTATAAAATATACTACACGAGGCTACAGAGCTCTAAAGAGTAAAAGCTTCTCATTTAGTTAGATAAATAAACTCCATTGCTAGAGATAAAACTATGCAGGTGGTGACTCCCCATGGTTGGAATGACTGATGGCAGCTTACCTTGCTTCAAATCCATTCTTGGTTTTCGCCTTAAAACTGTCTCTAAAAAGCTGAATGTGGGAATACACCCTTAAACTGTGTATTGCTAACACACAGTCTGTTGGTTTAGGGGACCCTCCCTCAGTCAATAAAATATCACAGCTGCTAAATATCTGAAATCTATTTAAGGTATCCTTATCTGGAAGTCACCACAGTCCATTTTTTCCATACAGCTGCATGCTATTTTTTCTTTTCGCCTCTAGTTCCTGGCAATGGATTTCACCTAGATAAACGGTTAACTAAACACAGAAGTCTTCAACTAGTTATGTTGTATTGGGCTGTAGGTAGCTCAGGGCTCCTGGGCCCCAGTGCAAATACTGAGATAAAGCCCAAACTACCACGTGCCATTAATAGTATTGATATCATTGGGTCCTCTTAAAGACCAGGACTTTGGGTGACTGCACCTCCTGTAGCTACACAACTGGATTGAGAAGCCTGTATAAGTGGCTCTCATATCTCCTCTGGGAGTCCAATGAAGCACCCATAAATACTCAACTTTTTTTCAGCATACTTCAGCCCGCTAAGCATCAGGCCTAAAAAGGCCTTAAAGGGGTTGTCTCCCCTCAGAGTTTCATAGATGCATCCTGTCACTTCCTGGTCAGACTGTCTGTAATTAGCAAGTTCAGTGCATTCACTCCATGTATTCAACTCTGTGTTTTCAGTCTGCTAATTAGTTTAGATAAGCTTTACAAACTTCTCTGAAACTGCTAGCAGGAGATTTATCTAAAGTAAACAGCAGTAATTAGTGTCTTTTGTCTGAAAGTTCAGATATCCCACACTCTGGCTGCCGCGACCTTTGTGATGTCACTCCCTGCTATCAGATAGAACAAACAGCAGGTGGGAGATGTACACAGGTCGGTCACTGGGAGAACCAAATAGAGCTCAGAAGGTGATAAAATCATTTGTAGCTCCTTAACAAAAAAAGATGAACAAAGCAATATATATGGAAAATTTAGTTTTCCCTACATTTTTAAAGCTAATCTTTGTAGCGAGACAACCCCTTTAATGACCAGCTAAATCTTTTGCCTTTCTGTGTTTCAAAGCATTGTAGCAGGGGTCCCCAACTCCAGTCCTCGTGGCTCACCAACAGGTCATGCTGTCTGGCTTTCCTTAGCATTGCACAGGTGATATAATTATAGTCAGTGCATTCTGTAGGAGATCCTAAAAACATGAACTGTTGGTGGAGCATGAGGACTGGAGTTGGGGAACACTGCATTATAGCGTTCCAACCCGCTAACAAAAATAAAAATGTGATGGCACCGTTAGGAACTGGTTAAGTTCCACCTAAAGTAGAACATATCTATTCTAAATCTAGGTATTCAGTGAGAATAATTTTCTACTTCCTTTTGTGTATACACAGACAGGGGCGTAACTACCAGGGTAGAAGGGGTAGCAGTTGCTCCGGGGCCCATGCGCTCAGGGGGCCCGCGCCCCGGGGCAGCTGCCACCGTGTCCGCTACCCCGGTAATGCCGCTCCTGGGCCCGCCGGCAGTGAACTTAAAAGCTGCGGGGCCCGGCGCGTGCTGCATCTGAACGCCCGGGCCCTCCGGCCCGAGCGTTCAGAGGCAGCGCTACAGGGAGGTACAAGAACGGAGCGCCGATCGCTCCGCTCTGCTACTTCCCCCTGCCGGCCCTCTGTGATCACGTGGACGCGCGTGGTGACGTCACATCACCACGCCACCCGCGCTGAGTGCAGAGGCTGCAGGGAGAGCAGCAGACCGGAGCGAGCGGCACATCGGGGGAGCGTGGACCGAGGTGAGTAAACTATTTCTTATTTTACCTGCCCATAGCCTGCCTGTATACCCCATAGCCTGCCTGTGTACCCCATAGCCTGCCTTTATACCCCATAAGCCTATATATTGGCAAAGAAGGAAAGTCAGCTCACCCACCGATGTCTGTGACGCCTGCCAGGTTCGCAAGTATCCCGTCTGGAGTGTAGACGTTTTGGTTCAATAGCACATACAATAGAAGGCAGATACAGCGATTCCCACCAGGAGTCAAAATTGGATTAAAACTTAATGACGTTTATTGTATCATCATAAAAATGCTGGCATATGCTTCCATAATATGATGGTTCCAGAGCAAAAAACAGCTGACGCGTTTCGAGTGCTACGCACCCTTAGTCATAGCATATGTATATGTAGTATATGCTATGACTAAGTATATGCTATGACTTGGTAGTGGGATTTGTTTGGTAGCCATATCATGGTGAGATGTATGGTGAGGTAGTTGCCCCTTGTATTATCTACATTATCTAACAGCATGTCCTAGTACATGGTCAGGGAAGGGGGGGGGGGGAGGGGTAGGGGGCCCCATCCAAAAGTTTGTTTTGGGGCCCTGGCTTCTCTAGTTACGCCCCTGTACACAGATAACCTGTCCCATGAGTTAGGAGTGGACACATTTATAAAACTATTATGTTTATGACAATTACATCAAGTTGTTCAAAGTCCATAGGCAGAGGTCCAGAAAATTCCTGCTATGATCAAAAGAGTGACATTTAAGAAAGACGCCATCATGGAGCGTGCCGCTCCCCGCTCTGCCCTGCCGTATACTCACCCAGCCACGCTCCTGCTGAATGGCGGTGCGCATGCACCCGCACCCACGGCAGCTCTTCTAGATTTAAAGGGCCAGCGCGCCAGTAATTGGCTATTTGCCGGACGCGGACCCTATATCTTCTGAACTCCTCCTACACTGTCTGCCAGATCTTGGTGTTCTTTTTGTGCATTTTGAGAGAGTGTAGGAGAGAGTTCTTGTCTATCTGTGTACCAGTTATTCCTGCTGTCGTTTCCTGACCACGTTGCCTATCGTCTGTCCTGACCTTATTGCCTGTCACTGACTATGCCTCTGTCTAACGATTCTGTACCACGCTGCACCCTGGCTTTCATTGCAAGCAAGTCACATCAGGGATAGCGACCTAGTAGTTTCCCGCCGTAGCAAGTCCAACCTGCTTTGCAGCGGGCTATGGTGAATACCAGGGGGGCTACGCTTCCTGCCGTGGCTTATACCATCGCTTGCGGTGGTTCAGTGAATCCACCTACATCTGTGATAGAAGCATAGTTTAAAACACTTTTAAGGCACTATAAATATGGAAACAACTTGTAAAACGAACTTATTCCAATGCCAGCGAAGTCACAAGGATCATATTTATAGCAATTCAGCTTCAAATTTTCCAATGACAACTCTTTCAGTTTATTGTCATCATAAGGACACAGTTCATGCAAATCATTATTCACATTGACATTTATATCAACCCACTCAGATAGAGTGATCTGAATACACAGTGTCTGTATTACATAAACCACAGTGTAGCGGCATCAGGACACTGGGGAAGGGCAATGTTCTAGTGTTGAAAATGAATCAAGACTCATTTCCGTAATAGTCCCTGTAAATTCCTCCACATGAAGCAACAAAGTTTCCTGTAAAAATGTCATAGTAAAAACCGTCTCTGTTTATTTGCTATATAAGCTAAAAAGTCTGGCTGGCCGGTATATTTATCCTTACAAGTAGAGACTAGCCTACTTGTGAGCCAGCTTCTAGTTGTGAGCAAACAGACCATGCCTTGAGAGTCAATAATTGTTATAGGGAGGCTGGTTAAAAATATCCCATATTCTCCATATAAAAGTAATACCTGTTTCATGTAAAATAAAATCTGGGGTGTATTTACAAATGTTTCCTAGATCTGCACCAACTGTGACAGCAAGTCTATCATTCTGTACTGATTAGCACTCTAAGCTATCTTTATTTTCTTTGAAACTTTATTTTTCTCATAGAAAGCTCCAACCCAATTATATGTTTTGTGGGAAATAATACAATTATAGCTGCCTGGAGTCACCACTAGGTGGAGCTCACTGTATACCACTTCATTATTTTGTTCAATATATAACAGCATATAACCATCTCTTAGGTTTCCCATTAGTGGCTACTGAGGGGATATGTAACTCTATAGTGGAAAAATTACGCTCAAGCTGGTATAAAGCTATATCAGTAGTTGTGCAGCAAAAAAAGTTTGGGCCTATTCAGATTAAAAAAAACAAATGGTCAAGGCAAGGTATTCTTTGAGGATTTAACCCATTCCCGACATAGGACGTATGCATACGCCCTAGCGAGAAGTGACTTCCCGCAAATGGACGTATGCATACGTCCTGGCGATCGCGCGGGCTTGTGGGCGAGCCGCGCACGATCGCGACAATGGGACCAGTGGTAATTACCGCTGGCTTCATGCCGTATCACCCCGGCGCGAGTGAAGCTCTGGCCGCGGGCTGATTAAACCTATCATTACCACACACCTGTCATGGCTGCGATAATGAAAAGGCAGGCAGGAGGAGAGAGTGAGGCACCGATCTCCTTCCTTATTGTCCCAGGAAGTGAACGGCACTTCCTGGGTTCTTCTGTGACGTCACCATGCCCGCAATGCATTGTGGGCACGGTGACAGGCAGTTGTCATGGCGACACAGTACTAGTACTGTGTACTGGCCTGCCTTATAACAGCAATCTGATGATTGCTGTTAGAAGAAAAAGTAAAAAAAAAGTGGAAAAAAAGTAAAAATAAATGTTAAAAGTGAAAAAAAAAGTAAACACAAACACAAAAAGTAAAATAAAAACATGTACACAGCCCTTTTCCCCTTTACAAACGCCATTTGCCCAAAAAAAAAGATAAAAAATAAATAAAGTACCCATATTTGGTATCGACGCATGCAAAACCACCTGTCCTATAAACATGTCACATTAATTAACCCGCACGGTGAACACCGTAAAAAATAAAAATAAAAAACAGTCACAGAATTGCGTTTTTTGTTCATCCCGCAGCACATAAAATGGAATAAAAAGCGATCAGAAACTCATATAAACTCCAAAATTGTACCAATTAAAACGTCCATTCATCCCACAAAAAAAATGTCCTTACACAGCTCAGTATACGAAAAAATAAAAGTTATGGCTCTGAGAAGATAGCCATGCATAAATATTGTGTTACACAATAAAACACTTTTGCTTCAAAATAAAAAAATATATATAAATTGGGTATCGCCGTAATCATATTGACCCAGAGAGTAAATCTAACTTGTCACGGATACTGTGTGATGAGCGCTGTTAAAAATAAAAATAAAAAATGCTACTAGGATTGCAGTATTTTCATCACCCTTCCTTCCAAAAAATGGATTTAAAACTGATCAAAAAGTTTTGTCCCCCAAATAATGATACCAATAAAAACGCCAACTCATCCCGCAAAAAACAAGACCCAACACAGATCCGTATACCGAAAAAGAAAAAAGTTTGGCTCTCAGACTATGGCGATGCAAAAACGTGTTTTACTTTTTGAATAAAAAGTGTTTTTATTGTGTAAAAGCAGTAAACCTATAAAAAAATACAAATTGGGTATCGTTGTAATCGTATCGACCTGCTGAGTAAAACTAGAATGTCATTTATACTGCACGGTGACCGCTGTAAAAAATAAAAATAAAAAACACTACCGGGAATGCTGTATTTTGTTCAAAATGCCTCACAAAAACCTTAATAAAAAGGGATCAAAGAGTCATATGCACCCCATAATGGTGCTAATAAAAATCATCAACTCTTTCCGCAAAAAACAAGCCCATAATCAGTTCTGTGCACAAAAATAAAAAAGTTATGGCTGTCAGAATAGGACAAACATAAAAACGCAATTTCTTATATACCTAATTCTATTGTGTAAAATTAATAAAACATAAAAAAACTATATAAAATTGATATCATTGCAATTGTACCGACTCCCACAGTAAAGTTTTCCTATCACTTATCCCGTAAGGCGAAAACTGTAAAAATGGAGCCCAAAAAACAATGGCGGAACTGCGTTTTTTCCCCCCATTTTCATAGTCCAATACTAAAAAATACTATGGGCCACCTGTACACCTTAAATGCACAGTACACCCCTAGATGAGATCCATGAGGGGTGTTAAATCCAAAATGGGGCAACTTCTGGAAGGTTTCACCTTTTTGGTACTTTGGGGGCTTTGCAAATGCGACATGACCCCACCGAAATCTGTGTTCCAAAAGCAAAATAGCACTCCCTCCCTTGTACGCCCTGCCATGCGCCCAAACAGCAGTTTACACCCACATGTAAGATTGCCGAACTTGGAAGAAATTGCTTAACAAAATTTGGGATGCTTTTTTTACAGGATTCCTTGTAAAAATTCAAAATTTTCAGCTAAAATTGCAGATTGTTGGGAAAAAAAAATGTAATTTTCCCAGTCTAACGCTAAAATTTTTTGTGAAACACCTGTGGGGGGGTTAATATACTCCCTACACCCCTGGATATATTCCTTAAGGGGTGTAGTCTCCAATATGGGGTCTTTTTAGGGGCGTCTATTAAGTTTTAGCCCCGTAGGGTGTCCGCAAACCTGAAATGGCACCTAAATAAAATTGTAATGAAAATGAGACCCCAGAGCCCGGTAGGTGCTCCCCCTACTCTGGGGCTTGCGGTTGAGCCAAATAGCGCACTAGGGCCACTTATGGGATATCTCTGAAAACAGCAGAATCTGGGGAATCAATATTAAGTTGCATTTCCCTGTTCACAGCTACCGAGTTCTTGTGAATAATGGCTGAAAATTGAAAATCTGCAAAAAAAAGTGACATTTTAAATTTCACTTCCACTTTGCTTTAATTCCTGTGAAACACCGAATGGGCTAATAAACTTCCTAAATGCTGTTTTGAATACTTTATGGGGTGTAGTTTCTTACATGAGGTCATTTATGGGGGTATCTAACATACAGGCCAATCAAAGTCACATTAGAACTGGACTGGTCCCTAAAAAAAATGTATATTGCAATTTTTTTTTGAAAATGTTCAAATTACTACTAAATTTCAAAACCCCCTAATATCATAAAAATAAAAAAGACATTTAAAAAAAAAAAGATGCCAACCTACAGTAGACATATGGTTGATGCTAGTTGTAAGCTATTTTGAGTGGAATAACTATCTGTCTTACACGTAGAAATTTTTGAAGTTTGAAAATGGTAAATTTTTCTAATTTTTCACGATACTTTGATATTTTTCACAAATAAAAAAGGACTTTTTTTTACCAAAATTTCTTACTATCTTAAAGCACAATGTGTCACGAGAAAACAATCTCTGAATCACATGGATAGGTTAAAGTGTCAAAAAGTTATTCTCACATAAAGTGACACATGACAGATTTAAAAATGAGGCTCTGTCAGAGAGAACTGGCTCCGGCGGTAAGGGGTTAAAGAGGACCTTCCTTTCTTCCATGTCTTTCCAGACATGTCTGTTTTGGTGAATATTCACAACTCTGCAGTATCTTTCCTTAGAGATCTATGTTGTATGGTTCCCCTCTTTTTCCTTCTAGAAATTAATTACCAATCTGTCAGATGGGTGTGACCAATTGGGGTGTCTCCCTGCACAATCTGACATTGTCCAATCAGTGCTAACCTTCAGTGTGCGCAGGGACATACACCTGTGAAAACCAAACTGGTAACACCCATCTGACTGATTCAGTAATACATTTCTAGGAGTAAAAGGAGAACAGCACAAAACAGAGTTACAAGATAAGATGCTCCAGAATTGCTATTTCACAGGGAACACAAGGATTCACTAAAACAGACCTGTCAGGAGAGGTCACAGGTCCCCTTTAGCAAACATAAGATTTTCCCAAAAAAAAAACAGCACCATTGCACCTGAATGAGACTGACCTGGAAAACCAGACATATCCAATGTCTCTATGGCAATGTGGCACTGTTTCTATGAAAAAACAGACCTTTTTTAATATCAGTAAAATAAATAAAGGTGTTAAAAGCTTTTTTTTAATGAAAGCAGTAACAGAGCTAGTTACAATATAACTTAGATGAATGTAATGTAAAACACAGGATCAAATACACATCAAGCTCAATGATCGCGTGGAGGTTAAGGTTAATTATCAACCAATATCTGAAGTGGACACTCCACAGGTTAGTTTGCTCATTGTGGTCTGCTCATTCTAGGCACTAAATACTAGGATGGTCTAAAGCTGCTTCCCACCTTCATCGGAAATAACTAGTGGCTCAAAAAAATAGAAGTGGAGGGTTCTTTGACTTGTTGACAGGACTTAGGCTGTGTCTACACTGCAGTGGACAAAAAAACGACCTGAAAACCAAATACTAAAAACGTTTTCTGTCCCCTCCTGTCAAAAGCTGCTGAAGAAACGGCTGTTTTTTTGCCGCGATTTGCATCTTTTGCCGCCTTTTTAAAGTGCAGGTATAAAGCATAGAGGAATCGTGCAAAAGGTGTTTACGAAACATATTGTTTCCAATAAATCATTCTAAATCTTTATTGGAGTGACGAGCGCTGTCTTACACCTGCCTACACCTCACCAGCCAGTTAGGTTGCTTTGATCAAAGATGCTGTATTTTCCTATCACCCGGACCCTGGGCAAGGAGCAGCTGGCTTCCATTTATGTTCCTTGAACACAAGGTGTCATGCGAACGGAGAGTTGTGCCTCCTTTATATCGCACAACGCAATAAGGTTAGAAGTGTACAAACGTAATAAGATACACATATTTGCTTTAAACAGGGGAGTGCTGTGGTTTATCTTTTTCCTTTATTTTTTCATATATAAAGTATTCAGATTCCAATTCTGAACATGGGGTGACCACTAGGGGTGACATGTATGATCTGGGCGCAAAGAGGCCAGGTCTAAATAGCTTTAAAGCAGAGTAGAATGAGCCAGTATGTATGAACCTGTTCTACTGCGGGTCATAGATTTAGCGCTTTCTAGTTCCTATACGACAGTTCAGGCTCAGGTAGAGCACTTGTATCTTGGTCTGGCTGTTCCAGCAGTAATGCATTTAGTTTTGCCGTCCTCCAGTCATAAATGTGTAGAATCATACGGTTGTGGTGCCTCAAAATGACCTCACATGTTGGGTGCATTACAAAGCGCTGCGGATGCCAAAAAATGCGCCTACTTTTGGAGTGTGCCTGATCATACGTCGAACGAACATGGCTGCGTGAGTTTTTGGGCTGAAAGGACACCAGAATACTGGAACAGCCCTGTACATACATGTTGCCCTAGGTGTTACCAGTTGTGGTCGGTACAAACGATAACACTGTCCAGCGCAAAGATAAAGCTGGGACCAGTATACCTCGTTTCACTGCACATGGTCCAGAAGCTGCCAGAAATGGCTTATAATGATGTTTTATGGCGTGTGGGAGGTCAATTGAGTCAGGAATGCATAACTCCTTAGGAGACCAGGACCACCTGCATGACTTCTTGGGTATTTGTCATAATGCTAAAAGGACACCTTTGACTGCTTAGAAATCTGTACCCCAGTAGTATCATGAGGTGGTGGCTAAGTGGCCAAACATCCAGTCTTGGTTCCCTTTTGAATGGAAACCAGTCAGATGCTTCATGCTGCCCAGAATGCAGGATTTTTCATTACTTTAAGGTGTTTTACTTTGACTCAATGCAGTATTTCAGAGAAAACACAGTTTAAAATGGAACTGGGAACCAGGAGAAGCAGAGAAGTCTGATGCGTGACTTCTCCCTAACCCAGCTCAACCAAATTGACAGGTGTCAACCTTAGCTCGACTTGGGCCAGTACTCTGTAATCAGGTGTAGGCGGTAATCAGGTGTAGAGTGTATACACAGGAGGCAGGAGAATAACAGGCTGTATTTGTAGTTCTTCACTTGTTATATACGATTATATCTTCCTCAACTTTACAATGTCACTTCTTCTCAGCCTCAGTACACTTTGTTAAGTGCAGGAGCAGCTCCACTTCTGCTCTCACCTTGTTGCACAGGAGGAGTCCTCAGTTTCACTATGGTACTAGCCTTACCCTCTCTGGCTGGCCCTGACTGAGAGCCCTTACGTCTCTCCATACTTTCAAAAATTGTGTTCAGGTCGATTCACGAAGCACAGAATTTTCTTTTCCCAGCCTTACCCCTTTTTACAGACCACACTTCAAAAAAGTCACGCCTCTTTTACAGGTCCTCTTGTCACAGCCATAAAATCATAATCACCATTATTGTGTTTTATTCTATAATATTCTAATTTTTTTTTCTTTTTAGGGCTTGTTCACACGGAGTTTTGCCTCCATATTAACATACGCTTTTTAGATGCGTCTCGGGGACCGACAGGACGGACCCAGAGACGCATCTAACAATTAGCAGTGAGATTATCACTGCCGGCAATGAGGAACACGCAGCGGCGTTCACATGAGAGATCTCTCATGTGAACGCCGCTGCGTGTTCCCATTGCCGGCAGTGATAGGCTTAGGTTCACACGGTGTATTTGGAGGGCGTAATTACGCCCCGCAATTACGCCGCGGGTGCGGGTGCAGGGGGCCGGCACCTCGCCGGCCCATAGACTTGCATTACCAGCGGCGCGTATACGCCGCTGGTAATTCACATGTCAATTATCTCCCCGCCCGGCGGATTCGCCGAGCAGGGAGAGGAGACGTAATCCACAGTTCTCATAGAGAACTATGGATTACCGTAATGACTGGGACGTATTCAGCCCGTAATTTGCGCACTCCGGCGCGTAATTACGGACCGAAATACGGCCCATTTTAAGCCGTGTGAACATGGCCATAATCTCACTGCTAATTGTTAGATGCGTCTCTGGCCCTGAGCTGTGTCTTACTCTCTTTCCAGGTGGTGATGTTCCTCTCCTTCTCTGGTAGTTAAAGATGGGGAAAGCCTTCCCTTATTAAAGCCTTACTTACCGAAAGTAGCACAGGGTCACCTTCACTTTATGCTGCAAACTAAACTAATTTTCATCAAGAATTTTCTGGAACTAACAGAAACGGAACTACTTCTGACTTGTTCATGCCTTATATAAGCTCTGTCCCTCTCCATGCTTCCAGAATTCCTTGCATCTAATGACATCATTACCATGTGACAGATTTTTGTTCCCATGGCACAGTACTTTAAAGTGTTAATGATATAATATTATTTAAACAGTACAAACCACACATAAGTATATAAAAAATGCACAAATATTCCGCTTCATAGCCTGGCCCTCCCACACTAAAGCTTTGCACTGTGCCTGGCTCGGTTTCAAAGTATGTTTTCTCTATAATGCGGTAGCATTTTAAATTAAAAAGATGTTACTGTAGAAAGAAAACCTGTGGCAAATGCATCAACTGGGTTATTAATAGATCTTTAAGAATTATGCTTCTTATCACATTGGATCCTATCTATTTGGCAGAAATATCAAAAGTTGGGCAAATTTAATTTTCAAAACTGGCTATTCGAGCAAGACCCTGGGGCTTGTGTGCTTACCAAGTCACCAAGGCAGGGATTCTTTCTTTATTTCTATTGCCAAGTCACATAGGCCAAAGGCTAACCTAATGACTTGTTATCATTAATGGGTCCACAATCTGACCAAGATCAATGGCAGTTAAAATACCTTGCAAAACTCTTAGGGCCCGTCCATACGGCACTGATTTTCAGTTGGATTTTCAGATGGTTTTCGGATTTGAAAACCATCTGTAAATCGACTGTCAACCCTCCTCATAGACTTTAATAGAATATCCAATAGCAAGTCCGACTGTCTAAAAAACTTAGAACATGTTCATTCTTCTGCTCGGTTTTTGGGCAGAGCATGAACTTTTCAATGCAAAGAGGGGCGACTGAATCCGCAAAACGCGGCCATAAACCGTCTCGCTTTGCATTCAAAAACGACAAAATACCGGTCAGATAATCCAACCAGTATTTTGTCTATGGCGTGTGGACACACCTTTAGGCCGTGTTCACACGGCTTATTCCCGTCGGATTTGTGAGCGCAATCCGGCTCACAAATCCGCCGTGAATAAGGGGCGGGGCGGGGATGGAGCGCGGCGGGGGCGCCGCTCCCCGGCCCCATAGACTTGCATTATCCACGGCGCATATTGCGCCTGGATAATGTGCATGTCACTTTCTCCCCCCGCGGCGGATTCGCCGAGCGAGGAGGAGTGACGGAATCCACTGTTCTCTATGAGAGCAGTGGATTACCGTAATGACTCCGACGGATTGGCGCCGTATTGAAGCACAAATCCGGCGCGCAGTACGGCGCCAATCCGCGGCAAAATAAGCCGTGTGAACGAGGCCTTAGGCTATGTCTACACAGCACAGGTCTTGGGTCGGATTCATAGCGGATTTAGTATTTAAAATCTTATGAGAATCTGACTGTGTAACCTGTGCTGTTTAGTCCTTTTATACTAAACCTAAAACACCATCCATCCGGTTCAATATAGAACATGTTGTATATTCATCCTGACCGATGTCGGATTACCGTATACCCAATGAAATGGGCTGTTTTTTGCGCTTAAAAAAACAACGGTGCGGTGCGGTCCGGTAATGTGAAAATGCCATCGGATTTCTGACTTCATTTTTACTTTGCTGTGTGGACTTAGCCTTGGGGTCTGTTGACACGGCTTATTTGGACGCTGAATTTTCAGCTTTTAAATCAGTGTTAAAATCTTGTCTAAAAAGTGACTTAAAGGTGGTCAGTTATAATCTATATATGATCTTGGCATGAAGTGTTCAGTTCTATTGCTGCCACTAGATGTCTTCATCTAGTAAGAAGATTCTCATTGAAATCAGGACCCTCTCCATGAAAAGATGTGCCAGTTTCACCAAAGAGACAGAAACTCTTTGAAGCAAATCCTGAATTTGGGACTGAGTGGACAACCTCTTTAGGTCCCATCTTTACCGAGAGATGTAAATAATATACACCAAACTGTAAATCATAATAATAATGTTTTGCTCGTTCATAGTATTTCCTTTTTTTCCACATTTTTGCAGAGTGTCCCCTTCCAGAGTGCAATCCTCGGGGGGATTACAGAAGGCAAGAGAGTGACAATCCAAGGACAAGCCAACAGCAACGCCAAACAGTGAGTTATTTGGTGAATCACAAGGGTAACAGATCAATTATACTAGTAACTATGACTGTCCAAACCCACTTCCTTCTAGAAGACACCACACTTTACTACTAGTCAACCACAATTATAATAGGGGATGGTTTCAATAACAAATGTATACCAATGGTCCACCCACACTCTCTATGTGCTATCTAGTCTGATCTATAAGGCATTGTGTTCCTCCATTCCTATCATATGTGGATCACATTTTACGCTAACGCCAGCATAAATTTGTTTTTTTTCCTAGGTTTGCGGTTAACTTCCTCAGCTACAACAATGACATTGCATTTCACTTTAACCCCCGATTTCATGAGGGAAATGTCATTGTATGCAACACAATGCAGAACAACTGCTGGGGCTCCGAGGAAAGGAAACATAATATGCCGTTTCAGAAGAACACCTACTTTGATATAGCTATCCAGGTGACAGGTCATGCCTTTCAGGTGGGTATTTGTGGACACTCGCTCGGTTGTATTTGGAACTCCCATAGAAATGAATAGGGAGGGACATATATGCTTTGTGCATCTCTTTTTACACTTGTACTTTCAGTCCACCTAGGGTACATGAGCTCTAGGGACCACAATTACTTGTACACAATGGTAACATTTCAGAACAGTGTACAATAATGTCTCTAGTATTACACCCTGTGGTCTAATAAGGGGTGTAGGAATCGTAAGACATGGAGACCTTCATTGGGTAACTGTTGCCATAACAACCAATCGGCACATCGCGATTTAGGAGGTGATCTGCAACAGAACAGTTGAAAGACCAAGATCGGAGTTATCTACAATCCCAGTTGCTAGAGGCAGGTCTCGTATGTAACTAATAACCATTGCCTAACACACGTGAAGCTTGCTCAATGAGTGCGCTTGATCCACATACCCAGATTTAGACTATTTGATGGTCTAAAGTTTTAGTCCATTGTTAGGGAGAAAAACGTCCCAAAAATATTGTACTGTTGCACATAGGAAACACTTAAAAATAAATTATACTTCTACATTTTTCCGTCGATGGAGCTGCATGACAGCTTGTTTTCTCAGGGGGAGGAGGAATTGTGCTATAGTATTTATTGTCACCATTGCTTTTTATTGACTTCTTGGAAGGTGGTATAAACTCTTTTATGGTTTTATGGTCATCATGAACACAGGTGGTGCCACCTATGTGCAATGCTTCCTTTATGTTTATAGCTTGTTTCCAGCGGGTTATTCACGCCTTCAGACTTTATTTTTCCTGCATCAGAAAGACTGAGACTAGAATGGACAGACATCGCTTTGCTGACTGCGATTCATGCCCCTATCACAGATTACACCTTATGCCTTTTCTGTTGTATAGGCCGCTCCTCATGCCCTCTACTCTCACAGACTGCTCCCCATGTGCTCTACTCTCACAGACTGCTCCCCATGTCCTCTACTCTCACAGCCTGCTCCCCATGTCCTCTACTCTCACAGACTGCTCCCCATGGCCTCTACTCTCACAGACTGCACTCCAAGCCCTCCTCTCTCACAGACTGCACTCCAAGCCCTCCTCTCTCACAGACTGCACTGCGTGCCCTCCATCTCTCACACACTGCTCCCCATACCTCCATCTCTCACACACTGCTCCCCATACCTCCATCTCTCACACACTGCTCCCCATACCTCCATCTCTCACAGACTGCACTCCAAGCCCTCCTCTCTAACAGACTGCACTTCAAGCCCTCCTCTCTAACAGACTGCACTCCAAGCCCTCCTCTCTCACAGACTGCACTCCAAGCCCTCCTCTCTCACAGACTGCTCACCATGCCCACCACTCTCAAAGATAGCTCACAAAGCCCTCCGCTCTCACAGACTGCACTCCATGCCCTCCTCTCTCACAGACTGCTCTCCCTGCCCTCCTCTCTCACTGGGTACTCTCATTGTCTCCATCTGTATATTTGCACCTCTCTCAAAGATTGCTACTTATGTCCCTTCTCTCAGAGATTGGTCCTTCTACCTTGCATCTCATAAATTTCTCCTTATGCTTCCCCCTCTCACAGACTGCTCCTTTTGCCCCCTCTCTCATACAGAGCAGTCTTTGTGCTCTCTCATACACAGAGTCCTCCCATAGTGGCCCTTTGTTACAAAGACTTCTCTCTTTGGCACAGGCAGTTACGTATGTCTCCCTCTCAGACTGACTGTTCCCCAACTGCACCAGTTCTCACACACTGCTTCTTATGGCCCCTCTCCAACAGACAGCTCCTCATATCCTCCTCTCAACAGGCAGTTCCTAATACCCCCTCGATAGACTGTTTATATTTACTATGTATATAGATATTGGTATTTGAATGTGTTTCCAAAGTATACAGGGAGTTTAAATCAGATAGGAACAAAGTCTACAATTAATTCTATCTGGAGTCGTAATAGGAAACAGTGCAATTAGAAGAGACTCAAATGAGAGTGTAGCAGTTTAGAGGTTAATTCAGACACTGCAAATGTATTTATTTCTAGTGCAGATTCTGCACAAAAATCATCAACAGTTTCAGGTACAATAAATATACTACATGTAGGCAGTGTTTTAGAGGGAACTTACCAGCTGTTCTATCCTTCATTATTTGACTCAGAAATACTGAAAAGTTTCAGAGAAAACATTAGAGGTGTTAGGGAGAAACATATTGATCAAGCTGAGCCAGGCTGGGAGAATCCATGAGGTGAGCTCCCTTGTGAATGCTTCTACCTCTCCCTGAAACTTTTTAAAACTATATTTTGTCTGAAATTCCCCACACTCTCTATAACAAGGGAACATTTTATTTTGATTCATGTCACTAGGGTAGAATGAAACTGCTGACACGTTTCCTTTTGAAAAAAGCCATTGACAAGCTGCAGATAAATGTGAGCAAAGTTCAGGTCATTTGACAGGCAATCCCAATTTGCACCATGCCTGCTACTTGTTGCAGAGTGTAAAATCCAAAGCAAAATTTGTGTGAGAAAACTCAAATAAAGGGGTTTTCTCACCACGCTGTTTGCCTGACTCACAAACAGTTTCTACTCACTCAGTCTCTTCAGGCTGTGAGTGGTTCTCTAGAGGTGATTAGCATATTCAGCTTCTACCCTGACAAGTACTGGAGAACTGAATAGAGTGTCCTTATCTTAACTAGATGCTAATCTTGTTAGAGTTAATTACCTTTTGTCTGGAGCTCACCATCAGTCCATCCATGGGGGTGATGTGGGGAAGACATGGGGGTGAGGTTACTCCCTGCTCTCTGCTTTGTCAGCGAACGTCTGGTATGCAGTCACCATAGCATCCTGTGTGCACTCAAAAGCACATAAAAATGTGCCCTTCTCTCATGACTGAAGTAAAATCACCCAAAAATATATATTTTGAAAATGTCTTTAATTACCAGTCCCTTCATATTGAAAGCTAATCTTTGTAGTGAGAAAACCCCTTCAAATCTATTGAAAAAACATACTTTGTTCTGGCTATTAGATGTATTTACAGAGTGAGCCTAGGGGAACAGTGCCCCCCTGTGGGTAAAATAATGTAACATTTTAAAATGATTGCATATGATCTCTGAATTTTATAGTAATGATTATTATAAGTAGTAATAATTCTCCAAATTGTTTTCAACCGTATTACAGTAATTTTCTTTCTCTATTTAGGTCACTGTGAATGGACAGTACCTACTAGAATATCGTCATCGAGTTTCCTATCACACCATACAGTCCCTTCAAGTCACTGGTGACCTCAAGCTTAGCTGTGTCACCTTCTCACCACCAGTAAGTACTGATCGTTAGACTACTGTTTGAGCTCACAAAGTTAGCTCATGATTGTGTTATGAGATCCATTGGTGGCCTAGTCCAGTCACGGTGAGGATTCATCCTACTACTTAACATTTTTAGGCAGAGCCTTAGGGCTCGTTCACACGGCTTATTCTGGGACTGATTTAAGCCGTATTGAGCGCCGTATTTGCGCTCAATACGGCTCCACAGTTCTCATCGAGAACTATGGATTCCATCTCCTCTCCCCGGCGAATACGCCGAGCGGGGAGAAAGTGACATGTCAATTATTTACGGTGTGTACGCGCCGTGAATAATGAATGTCTATGGGGCCGGCGAGCTGCCGACCCCCTGCCCCCGCTGCAGGCAGCCGGCGTAATTGTGGGGCGAAATCCGTCCCCGCAATTACGTCGGCAATAAGTCATGTGAACTAGCCCTAAGGGTATGTTCACATGCTGAAATACATCTGGAATGCACCCCGCAATTACGGTAATTTTTAGCTCTCATAGAGAGCTATGAGTTACATCCGTCTTACTCAACGCGTTTTGAACGTCGGGTGAAAGGCGTGACATGTCACTTCTTCCCCATGTTTACATGCTGGGGATAATAGAAGTGAATGGGGCCACCCCTCCCCCGCAATTTAGAAGTATGCGCTGGCCAGGGCGTACTTCTTAAACATCCAGCGTATTGCGTGTACAATACAGGCCGTAATGCGCAACGTGAACACACCCTTAGCTGCTTATCAGATTAGTCTTGGTCCTGACTGCTTAGTATTTCAGCTGGCAACTCAGGATTTTTTGGTGTTTACTACTTAGCATTTGGCCCTTGTCTTTGTTGCTTTTTATTTTGGCCAGGGAGTCCCACTGTATAATGGCCATGTAGCCTATTATGTCTGGCTGGGACAACCCACAATATCCTAACTGTTTTACCATCTATTGTTTTACCTAGGCAAAATTAACTTTTTTCTTTTGCTGTTATATTAAATCTATTCAATCAATTTCTACATATTAGAAAGTAAAATATTTATAAAATGCACAGAAAATTCAATTAAGCAGATTTATTTGCTGCTGAAACATCAGGCTATATACTAACCATCTGAATTATCTTCTAAAAAAATTAGTTATACTTTGTTGCTTTTATAAGTGCATAAGAAAGTATTATTGTTTAAAAAAAATTACGTTTTCTAATTAATACATAAACGCCTTCTCTGTTATATCCATTTATTCCACATTATAAACGCTCATGTTCTTTTACACTTTTGTTTCAATTTTAGGTTGAAATGTCACCAGCTCCACCACCATACACTCCAGGCTATGTGAGTACATTTATTACATTGTTAAATAAAAGTTACATAGCTTCATCAGTACATACAGTGAAGCAAATAATTATTTTACCCTTGCTGATTTTGTAAGTTTGCCCACTGACAAAGACATGACCAGTCTATAATTTAAGGGTAGGTTAATTTTAACATTGAGAGATAGAATATCCAAAATAAAATTCAGAAAATCACATTGTATAAATTATATAAATGTATTTGCATTTTGCTGAGAGAAATAAGTATTTGATCCCTACAAACCATTAAGCGTTCTGGCTCCTACAGACCAGTTAGACACTCCTAATCAACTTGTTACCTGCATTAAAGACAACTGTCTTAAATAGTCACCTTTATAAAAGACTCCACAGACTCAATTACTCAGTCAGACTCTAACCTCTACAACATGGGCAAGACCAAAGAGCTTTCTAAGGATGTCAGGGACAAGATCATAGACCTGCACAAAGCTGGAATGGGCTACAAAACCAAAGTAAGACGCTGGGTGAGAAGGAGACAAACTGTTGGCGCAATTAGTAGGAAAATGAAAAATACAAAATGACTGCCAATCGACATCCCATCTGGGGCACCATGGGAAAATTTCATCTCGTGGGGTATCCTTGATCATGAGGAAGGTGAGAGATCAGCCTAAAACTAAAACAGGGGGAACACTTACTAATGATCTCAAGCAGCTGGGACCACAGTTACTAAGAAAACCATTGGTAACACATTACGCCATAATGGTTTAAAATCCTGCAGTGCCTGCTCCCTGCTCAAGAAGGCACAGGTGCAGGCCTGTCTGAAGTTTTCCAGTGAACACCTGGATGATTCTGTGAGTGATTGGAAGAAGGTGCTGTGGTCAGAGGAGACAAAAATTTTGCTTTTTGGCATTAACTCAACTCGCGGTGTTTGGAGGAAGAGAAATGTGCCCATGACCCAAAGAACACCCCCCCCACGGGCAAGCATGGAGGTGGGAAAACATTATTTTTTGGGGGATTTTTTCCTTTTGCAGGGAATGGGGATACTTCACTGCATAAGGGGGAGAATGGTTTGGAGCCATGTCCCATAAAATCCTGATTTGAAAAACCCCCCTTCCCTGCCAGAACATTAAAAATGGGTCGTGGGGGGGGGTCTTCCAAAAGACAATGTCCCAAAAACATACAGCCAAGGCAACAAAGGGTGGCTCAAAAAAAAAAACACATTTAAGGTCATGGAGTGGCCTACCAGTCCCCCAACTTTAAAAATCCCATAGAATACTTTTTGAGGGAGTTGAATTTCCAAGTTGCCAAAATCTTAAAGATTTACAGATGCTCTGCAAAGAGGATGGGGCCAAAAATCCTCCTGACATGTGCGGGAAACCTCCCCAACCAACTAAAAAAAAAAACCCTCCCGAAATGCCCCGGGGCTTGGGCCCAAAAATGGGTTTTTCCACCAAAAATTAAGTCTTGTTTTTCCAAGGGGTTAAAAAAATATTTGCAAAATGAAAACATTTTTATAATTTTATTTCAAAGTGAAATTTTTTTTGGGTTTTATTTTTTGGGTTTTTTTATCTCTCAATGTGGAAAAAAGAAAACCCACCCTTAAAAATTAAAAGACTATTTCCCTGTCTTTGTCAGGGGCCCAAAATTACTCAATCAGCAAGGGAACAAATAATTATTTACTTCACTGAAGGTCCATCAAAATTTTGTTGGTCCATGAAGTCAACCTATACGCTACTGTATTGTAAATATTGTATTATATCTTTTCATGGGACAACACTAAAGATATAACACTTTGATTTTCAATTTTAAAGTTGTCAGTGTACAGCTTGTATTACAGTATAAATTTGGTGTTCCCTCAAAATAACTCAACACATAACCATCAATATCTTAACCGCTGGAAACAAAAGTAAGTACACCCCTAAGTGAGAATGGACAAATTGTGCCTAAAGTGTGGATATTTTGTGTGGTCACCATTATTTTCCATCACTGCCTCAACTCTCTTGGCCATGGAGTTAGCTAGAGCTTCATAGGTTGCAGACACTGAAGTCCTCTTCCACTCCTCCATGATGACATGATGGTGGATGTTAAAGACCTTGCACTTCTCCACCTTCCATTTGAGTATGCCCCACAGCTGCTCAGTTGGGTTTAGGTCTGAAGACAGCACCTTTACCCTAATTTTCTTTAACAAGGCAGTTGTCATCTTGGAGGTGTGTTTGAGGTCGTTATCATCTTGGAATACGGCCTTGCAGCCCAGAAGGGAGGGGATTATGCGCCAGGCCTGGACTGGGAATCTGAGCTGCCTGATCTGCACCTATATGTGATCAGCTGGCGCTGCTCTTACCTGTTCTAAAGTGACCAAACTGTCGCAATGGGCCCATGAGACAGGGGAATGTCGTCGGACCGGTACAGGGCAGCAGATGAGCCACGGTCTGGGCAGGACAGGGTAGCAGATGACGTGGGCCACGGCCAACATGGAGGGACGCCATTCTGATTCTGCCTCCCCAGTCCTGTAGCCTTACCCACTGAAGTTAGAATGTACCTTTGCCTCTCCAAGATGCTGTCTCCTGCGGGTTCTCCTCCATGGTAAGTAGGTTTTTACTTCACTACTTGTGGTCTTGCCACTTGCCAGCCTGGTAGGTAGGTAGGCAAGGTCCATGGGATATAGGTAGGAGAGCAAGTTGCCCTCCTACCTCTATCCCTTGGGCCGTGCCCTCCTACCTACCTCCCTTGGGCCTTGCTCTCCTACCTACCCCCTGTGGGCCTTGCCCGCCTGCCTATGAACCTCCCCCTTGCCTTGCCCGCCTGCCTATGTACCTCCCTTGGGTATTGCTCGCCTGCTTACTTACCTCCTTTGGGCCTTGCCCACCTGCCTACGTACCTCAATTTTGGGCCCTTTTCCCTTCCCACCAACCTCCGGGTGGGCTTTCCCAAACCTCCCTTTTGTACCTTAAATTTGGGCCTTTTTTTTCCTCCCTTCTGTTACCTCCCTTGGGCCTTCCCCCTCCCTTACCCCCCCGTGGGTTTGTAAAACCTGCCTATTTTCCCTTTTTTGGGGCCTTTTTGCCCTCCTACCTACCCCCCCTTTTGGCCCTTTTGCTCTCCTCCCTAGGGACCCCCTCCCTTTGCCTTGCCAGCCTGCTTATGTACCTCCTTTGGGTTTTGCCCACCTGCCTATGTACCTCAATTGGGCCTTTCCCTCCTACCTACCTCCTGTTGCTTTTGTAAACCCCCTGCCAAACGTCCCTTTCCCCTTGGCCCTTGCCCGTTGCCTACGTAAAATCCGGGGGCCCCTTGCCTTCCCCCTCCCTCCCTTCGGTTTTTTGCCTGTCGGCCCTGTTACCTCCCTTTCCCTTTTCCCCCTGCCTATGAAAACCCTCTTTTGGGGTCTTTCCCGCCGGGGGGCCTCGTGTACCCTCTTTGGGCCCCAAACCCGCCTGCCTAAGTACCCCCCTGGCCCTTTTCCCCAAACCTGCCAAAAAACCCCTTTCCCTTTGGGGCCCTTTTTTCCCCACCCGACCACGGCTACGTACCCCCTTTTGGGGCCCTTTGGGCCTTGTCAAACCTATTTTACCCGGAACTTTCCCTGCCTCCCTTCATTAACTGGGTTTTTACCTAACGGGTTATTTTACCTATATATCAATAAGGGGGGGTTTTTGCCTACAAAGGAAAACCCAATTTTGGTTAACCAACCACCTTTTTTAAAAAAAAATGGGGTTTGCCAAAAAAAGGCCGGATAATGTTTCTATATTTTTACAGGATTTCTCTTTGAACTATGTAGACCCTTTGGACTACGACAGAGTCTTTGGACTCTTTCGGACCAGCACTGGATCCTTTTCTTTAATAAAATAGTCAAAAAAGGGATTCTGTCAAGGAGTGTTTGGGGTATTTTTTACACAGCGTTTTTTTGATAAAAAAATGTTTGGATCCGTGTTTTTTGCACCCTAAACAGACACCAAAACCCACATCTTTAAAAATGGGACATTTTCCCTTTACATTGTTTTTAATGCCAATGTGGGGTTTTTTCTTGCGTCTTTAGTCCATTCAAAGAAATTTAAGTGGGCAAAAATTTTTGGTCCTTTTGGGGCAAGGGAGATACCTTATTTAAAAATATAGGGTGCGTTTTTGCTGGGGTAAAAAACCCCATTCCAAAAATTGGGAGCGCCCTTTTTAATGATGGGTTTTTTGGTTTTGGAAAACGTATTCAAAAAATGCTGTGTGAACATACCCTTCATATAAATAAATTTTTTGATTTTTTGGGGCTTTGTTTAGGTGTTTTTTATCACTTTATTCTAGTGTTAGTAATAAAGGTATCTGACAGACACCTCTCTATTACTTGGGGCTGAGTGTCAGTAAGTTGTGTTTTTTATCACCCGCGGGGGTAACACTAATTCCCTTTCATTATTACCCAACGAAACCCGCGGGGGGAAAAAAAGAAATGCCCCGGGTTTCCCTCAAAACGACCTTCTAATGTGGGGATCTGCTTTCTAGGGGAGCTTTCGGGGGTGGGTTTTTTTTTAGGGATGGGAAGGAACTTGTATTTCCCTAAGGGGCCCCATAGACCCGCCAAACCCCCATTAAATATCAGGGTAAAAACTGCTGGTTTTACCTTGGCTGGTTATGAAAAAAGGACGGGAACCCTATGATGTTTTTTTCTTATTTATTTATTGAAAATTATCAATATATAATCAATAAAACTCCAGCAACATGGAGTCCCCCTCTTTTTTCATAACCAGTTGAAGTAAAATTAAACAGCAGATGATATTAAAAGGATGGGTTTTTGAATTTCCCCGGGCCTTTCCCAACCAAAAAAATACCCAAACCCCCACAGTTTCCCCAGAAGCAGGCCATCACTTAGAGGGTCTGCTTCAGATGGTAACCTGGCTCTTCCCACTACTTCTGGTGCATTGGATACTGGAGTAATAGTGCAGGGGGTTAGCCTTGGGGTGACAAAAAAACATTGTTGACTGACACCAAGCCATAGCACTAGTAATAGTGTCTGTCAGACACCTCTATTATACTGGAAAAAAGTGATGAAAAACAAGACCCAAACAAAACAAAAAAACACTTTATTTAAATAAACGTTCCCCAACAAAATCCCTTGTTGACCATTGTGTTAAAGATAACGCCACGATGCATCACCGTCAACCAAATATACAAAAAGCTTTACCACAATGTGCTATGTATAAAACTACTAAATAATAGTCATACAGTTACCAAATAACACTGCTACACAAAACCAGAATCCTAAGGCTAATTGTACCAATATCCTACTAAGACCACATATCACCACAACATAGTGACCGAATACCACAACACTGTGACCACATATCACCAGCACATAGCGACTTAATAATACAAACTGACCATTACTGAATACAAACCATTATACTACAACCTATATTACCGGCATACAGTGACCATACAGTAGTGGATACCAATTGTACACAAGTTCTGCAGACATATAATCGATTACAGTAAAGTTACATCCAGGGACTTACAGGAGACATCTCTGAAGAGTTGTTCTCTTTCTCTTCTTCATCTCCATCTGTCCCAGATGCCATGACGACTTCTCCCGGCCACAACTCTTCACTGTAGAATTTACAAAACAAACATCTTAGACTCCACAATTTATCAGCACTACTCTACCAATACCTATCTCTATACAAACTCCCCACCTATAGCACCTCATATGGTAGCCATGTAATATGCCCCCCCTGTAGCCAGACAATAGCCCATAGAAGCCCCCTGTAGCTATATAGTAGCCCCCTATAGCTGTGTAGTAGTCCCCATTTAGCCATGTTAGCCTCAATGTAGCCAAGGAGTAGCCCCCTATAGCTGTGTAGTAGCCCCCATGTAGCCAGGTAGTAGCCCCCTATAGTTGTGTAGTAGCCCCATATAGCCAGGTAGTAGCCCCCATGTAGCCAGGTTAGCCCCCATGTAGCCAGGTAGCTGCCCCCATGTAGCCAGGTTAGCCCCCATGTACTTAAACAGAAGAAAAAGCCAGCTCACCTCCTTGTATTTCAGCTGTGGCGTAGCAGCCAAGACTGTGCTCAAATCTGCGTCCCATGTAACGCCATAAGTCCAAGGCAAAGAAGTAAAGGTAGATTGGCACCAGTCGCAAGTAGGATAAAAGTATTTCAATTTATTAAAGGCAATTAAAAGCACAAAAGGGGAATCAAAAAACAGCAAGCGTGTGCAAAAAGCATGGTCAGAGGGGCTGATGGATAGTAGGCTGACGCGTTTCGGGCCGGAAGTAGCCCTTAATCTTAGCTGCACTACAACAACATATGCACCCTCTTATAGTGAGCTAAGAACAATAGATAATTAAAAGTATACAAATTAACCCCTGAAACGCACTTTCCTGGGGTGAGTGACGCCGTGCAATACAATGGCTAAATAGGGGATCACGTGACTCACCCTGCGGCCGGAAACCGGAAGGAAAGAAAATATTCTACGCCGGAAGGCATCAAAAAGCTTGCGTTCCGTTCGGCGGAAATGGCTAGAACCGGAAGCCGGACGCAGGAGGAGGTATCGTAACTACGGCAACGGACTTAAACACACAACGGGAGCGCATTCAGGTGACAATAGCATACCAAACAAAGTGGAAAGCCATACAGCAATGAACAGACACAACATATACTGCACAAGACGTAAGATTTAAAAATAAAGCTAAGCGGGCTAGACGTTTTCTCATAAAAAACAACTGACATGTACATCCGCAAAAGGAGATAGTAGAGTCCCGCACATATAGCGATTTAACAAGTTCTTCATAGTAGTCTATATATATTCAAATTATGGTACAAAAATCCTAGTATCTGAAGTTAAGACTACACTCACAAAAAAGGGAAAAAAAATAAACTACAAATAAAGATACATTCAATGATGGAACATAATTTCCCGACACAGATTTAACCCATTGGGCATAATACTATTTAATAACAAAATCCAATAAGCCTCTTGCACGTAAGCGATATTCCAATCCCCCCCCCCTTGTTGCTTGGCAATTTTTTCAATGGCTATAACCTGAAGACTATTTGTTCGAGATTCGTGACAGGTGACAAAATGCTGTGCTATGTTGGATTTATTAATTTTGTTGGAATTGGAGACATCGCTTAGGTGCTCAAGGAAACGGGTCTTCAGTTTTCGGACTGTGCTGCCTACATAGAATAAGTTGCATATTGTACATGTAATAATATAAATCACGTGATGCGAATTACAATTGAGAAAACCCCATATTTTATAAACCTTGGAACCGTCCGAGTTAGAAAAACTGTCAGTAGGCGTCACATAACTACAGGTTTTACAGGGATATGACCCACATTTGAAAAAGCCTTTATGCCGTAACCATGTAGATTTAGTATTTGAAGAGGGAATTACACTTGGAGAAAGAATACTACCTATGGTTTTGGGCTTTCTAGCAACAATGCGACATCCATTTTGTAAAATATTATCCAAAGTTTCATTTTCTTGCAACATAGGTAGATATTTAGAAATTATGTTTTTTATCAATCCAAACTGGTGGATTAGTCTAAGACTAATACAGGTTTGTTTACATTAGCCGAATTGACTATATGTATTTTGGGTTTACGGGTTAGAATGCTCCTCACGAGACCGCTTACTTGCTAGAATTGAAGCTCTGTCCAGAGTCCAATTTGGATAACCTCTTGATTTCAATCTATTTTGAATAGCAAATTCTTCCTTTTCATAGTCAGAAACAAGAGTGCAATTTCGTTTAGCTCTGATGAGCTCTCCAACTGGAATTGCTGTCTTGGTAGAATTTACATGAAAGCTATTGTAGTGCAGGATGGTGTTTCCACTAGTGGGTTTCCGAAAGCTTTTAGTGGTAATGATATGGTTGGGTGTACCTAAAAGTGTCAAATCCAAAAATGTTATAGAGAGGATTCACTTGAAAAGTGAATTTCAAATTCAAGTGGTTATTATTCAGATAATCGATAAACGTGTGTACGGCAGGCACATCACCCCTCCAAATCAGGAGGAGATCGTCGATGTACCTGCCGTACCACTCGATATTCTCCCCAAAAGGATTGATGTCCGAAAAGATATATTGAGCCTCCCACCAAGACACACTTAGGTTGGCCAATGATGGCGAATATTTGGCGCCCATGGACACCCCTTTCACTTGGAGGTAAACAGTGCCACTGAAAGAAAAATAATTGTGGTTCATAAGAAATTCGGTGACCATGAGAATGTATAATACAAGGTCACCAGAATAGTCACTGTAAGTCTCCAAGTGAAATTGAAGAGCAGCAAGAGCAATGTTGTGAGGGATGCTTGTGTAAAGCGACTCAATGTCGCAACTGAGCCAGCTCATATCAACAGACCATATTTTGTTCTGTAAACACATAAGAACATCTTTTGTATCCTTCAAAAAGCCAGGCACTCGCTGCACCAATGGCTGTAGATAGGAATCCAGCCACTGGCACAGACGCTGCAAAGGGGAAACCCTATGCCAGAGACAATCGGACGCATAGGGGAGACATCTTTGTTCTTATGTATTTTAGGTAAGCCATACAAAATTGGCATAACCGGATGGTTTGTAAATAAGTATTCCGATTGTCTCTGGCTCAGGATCCCCAATGAAACCCCCTCCTCCAGTAATCTACCCAACTCCTGCTGAAAAATGCAAGTAGGGTCATTAGTCAATTTTCTTTAGGTAGACAAATCCTGTAAAAGGTGAAATATGGCAAGATTATAATCCTTCAAATTCATAACCACCACCGTTCCCCCCTTGTCCGCCATTTTTGTAACAATATCTAAGTTGTTATGTAGATCTCGTATAGCATTCTGCTGTAATGGCTTCAAATTTAGATGTTTCGACTTGGGAGGAACGGTGTCGGACATAGCCCTCAACTCACGTTCAACAAAAAGTTGAAAATGATCCATGGCATTAGTTCTCGACTGAATAGGATAAAAATCAGCATTATTACATCTAGGTTGTATCACAGATGATTCTTTTATCCTATCCTCATTTCCTGCAAGATCGTCCAGACATAATAGCGACATCTGTTCTTTAAATGAAAGTTCACTATATTTGTTGTCAGAAACGATCTCATGATTAACTGGCTGAGAGTCAGGACAGTTCCAAAAGTGGCGTCGTAATGTGAGGATACGAATAAATTTATTGATATCCTTCAAGGTTGTAAATAAGTCAAAGTTGTCCTCTAACCCAAAATTAAGACCCAAAGAAAGTACTTCCACCTGAGCCGCAGATAGTTGACAAGAAGAAAGATTCAAAACATCAATAGTGTCACTGGAGGTAGTTGTTACTTGTTTTTCCTTGTCTTCATCCGTTCTTTTTGTTTTATGTCTTCTACCTCCTCTTCTAATACGTTTTTTGGAGATTTCGCTGACTTGGATTTTTTGTAGTAAGAAAGGTTTTGACTGGTACTGCTTGTAGAAGCTAGTGATTCATCTGATATATTCTCATCACCATCATTCGAATCCGAGTCTAAGGAACTAAAGCTGACTTTCTTTTTATTCTTACGCCAGCTGTTCTTCCTCCACCTGCGTTTCAGTATGGATTGCGGTAGGTTGGAGTCAGGAGCTCTCCTGCCCCACTCATATACCTGGTCTCATTCGTAATCATTAATATCACGGTCGAATTTGTTTTTTTTCCTAGCCATTATGGCTTCTTCTAATTTAGCAATATTATCTTTAACCTGTTGTAAGTCCTGATCATAAGAAGAAAAATCTTTGTAATCGTGGATTTCCTGTTCTATGTTTTTCAAATCTTGGGATATTTCCTCAAGTTTGACATCTTCAAATTTCGTGATGAGTTCCATTAGTTGTATAGAGCAGGAACTTAAAATGGAATTCCACTGCTTAACAAAATCCTCGGAGTATATCGTTGTCGGTATATTTTTAATGCGAAGCCCCCTGGTAATCATTTGTTCTTTCAAGTAGTTACGTAGGGTGGTAACATCCCACCATACGCGCAGTTCTTGCGCCATAAGTTTCTCATATGTCTTCAATTTCATAGAAAAATCTACGACCCTCTGATCCAATGCAATCTTTTTCTGAAATACCGCCGCAGCTTTTTCATCTCTACCTTTTAGGTGTGCCATAATGCTGCAGATATTGCACAACACTTTGCTGTTATCCCCAAGCGAATACTTATTGTATACAAAACATGGAGGAGCACGGCAAAAACATGGAAGCAAATACTTAAACAGAAGAAAAAGCCAGCTCACCTCTTTGTATTTCAGCTGTGGCATAGCAGCCAAGACTGTGCTCAAATCTGCGTCCCATGTAACGCCATAAGTCCAAGGCAAAGAAGTAAAGGTAGATTGGCACCAGTCGCAAGTAGGATAAAAGTATTTCAATTTATTAAAGGCAATTAAAAGCACAAAGGGAATCAAAAAAAAAAAGGTGTGCAAAAAGCATGGTCAGAGGGGCTGATGGATAGTAGGCTGAGCGATTTCGGACCCGGGAAGTAGCCCTTAAACTTTGCTGCCTTTCAACAATATGCACCCCCTTATAGTGAGCTAAGAACAATAGATAATTAAAAGTATACAAATTAACACCTGAAACGCACTTACCTGGAGTGATGACGCCGTGCAATACAATGGCTAAATAGCGATCACGTGACTCACCCTGCGGCCGGAAACCGGAAGGAAAGAAAATATTCTACGCCGGAAGGCATCAAAAAGCTTGCGTTCCGTTCGGCGGAAATGGCTAGAACCGGAAGCCGGACGGAGGGGTTCGAAAATTTGCAAGGTTTTAAAAACACAACGGGAGCGCTTTCAGGTGAAAAATAGCAAAACCAAGCAAAGTAAAAGCCATACGCAATGAACGGGGAAAAAACATATCCCTGCACAAGACTAAGTAAGTTTTTGCGAACTTTTTCGGGGGAAGCGGGGACGGTGACGCCCATCTGCCCTCCCTGTACAGCAGCTGCACAGAGTGTGCAGCTGCTGAGTGACTTGCGCCCCCTGGGAAGGGGCCCTCCCGGTGGAAATTTGTGGGTTATTTGGCGCTTTAAATAGTTGCAATTTTATACTTACCCATAATTGAAAAAGTGAGTGCACACCAATCCCTGAACTTATGATTAACGGGTTCTTTTTGTCTCTTTTACTTTCTTGCTTGTGGTTATAGTGCTTTCCATTTTAGAAAGTGGAAGGCAGAAACCCAGGGAGCTTTGAAGTTGTTTTGATGTGGGTGGGGGGGGGGGGGGGGGGGTGGGATGTGTATCGGGTGGTGGGCTTTTTTGTGCCGTGTCCTTTTACCCTCAGTCTGGCACTGTAGTTCAGTTGTCACAGTACATGTTGGAATTCATGTTCCCTCAATAAAAACTATAGGGGGACCCCGGGCCCATGAACTAATGCTTGACTGTAGGAAAGACACCTTTCTTTGTACTCCTCACCTAATTGCCCCCACACATGCTTGAACCATCTGAACCCAAAAAAGTTTAATTTTGGTTTATCAGATAAGGAATGATTCCCCGAAACCATGTCCTTTTGTTGTCTTCAGCAACTGTTTTTGGGGTTTTTGTGATCATCTTTAGAAGAGACTTCCTTCTGGGACAACAGCCATGCAGACCAGTTTGATGCAGTGTGCAGCGTATGGTCTGAGCACTGACAGGCTGACCCTGCGTGCAGCACTCATACGTCTATTTTGAAAAAACAATCACTGGCTATGCCACTCAGCACTGAACTTCTTTGGTCGACTATGGGGAGGCCTATTCTGTTTTGTTAAACTGCAAACGAAATTTACACTATTTTACAAGCTGTACAATGACTATCTAAAATTGCATCAAAGGTTTTTATCTTCAGTGTTGTCCCATGAAAAGTTATAATACAACATTTACAAAAATGTGAGAGGTGTACTCACTTTGTGAGATACTGTATTTAACAGAGTCCCTATCCTCAAATTGTAAAATTAAGCTATCAGTATGCTTTAGAATGAACCCATGCAAACATGGGGAGAACATACATTTGTCACGCTTATGTTGCTTTTGGTCAGACTTGAACCCAGGCTCTTATCGTTGTAAGATGGCAGAGCTAACCACTGAACTGCCCATATACTAGATAGTCATCTCTATCATATGGCTATAAGTTTGAAGATTTGCTGTTCATGTTTTGCAAAACCCATAGAGCTGTTCAAGTTGGGATATCAGTGGTTAAGCAACTTTCCCAGATAACATTCGCCTGGTCACCTTTCTTAATTGTTCTTTAAACATAAAAACTTTTAAAATAAAGTTTTGCAAATACATTTTCATGTTAAGAAGTTTGCTAATATCATGCCTCAGGAATGACTTTAGTTATCCAGTCTAACATGGCAACTCATGCTTTCACTCTTGGAACTCATCTTGAACCCAAAAAAAAGCTTTGCCCTAGAGAGAAAAAACTGTATTTTTTTTGGGGGTTTTTCCCATATGTGATCACAGGAAAACCAGGAAACACACTATTACAATACTGCCCCTTGAGCAAAACATGAATTTTAAAAGGAGTTTTTTTATAAATTTTCCATGCGGGAGGTTTCGTTCTTTTCATTTGGTTATAAAAGGCTTTTTCCTGACAATAGCAATCCCAGTATACGAACAACTGAAGAATATGTAACCCGTTTTTTTGTTTTTTTTTGTCCGATTTTAGGTTCAAAATTCATTTGTACCTCCAATATATGGTGCACAGATGGTGAGTACACAACATTATATAGATAAAAAAAAAACGTAAAATGGGTACAAAAAAATGGGCTGTAGTGATTTATTGCTGCTTTAAAAATTTTACAGTTAAATTTGCTATCAACAAAATGGTGCCCCCTTCTATATACAACTCTGTCTTAGGCTCTGTTAACTGCGTTTTTTTTTACTGGAAGCCAAGACGATGGATCCAAATTAAGCACATGAGACCCAGAGACTATTTTTGAATCCTGCTAAGAAGCCATTATTTTGTTGGCAAGAATAGACCTGTCATGATATTTCTAACATCAAAAGTGCCAGAACTGCCAGAAAAGGCTCCAAATGGGATCCCAAATGGTAATGTGAACATAGTCTTAAAGGGAACCTGTCAGGTGGTTTATTTTGCCCTGCCAGAGAGAAGGATGTGATATATAGAGAGAGAAGCTGAGCTCTGTGATATATAGGGTTATAGGATAAAGGGAGAAAAACTGAGCTTTTGTTTTATATTTTAGGGGTTATTGATAGAGGAGAGAAGCTGAGGTCTGTGATATTTGGGTTATATGATAGAGGGAGAGAAGCTGAGCTCTGTGATTATAGGGTTATATGATAGAGGGAGAGAAGGAGCTCTGTGATATATTGGGTTATATGATAGAGGAGAGAGCTGAGCTCTGTGTAATGGGTTTTATGATGAGGGAGAAGTGAGCTTGTGATATATTGGGTTTCATTCTCTTCTCCCTGACTGTTGTCGTCCATTTCCTCCTTCTTCTTCCCGTTTTCCCCAAACTAAATGTGGAGAAAAAAGGGAATCTCATCTTTCCCCACCCTCCAACTTTCCCCCCGCCGATCTTTTTTATCTACAAACCCCCCACTCTCCCCCGGGGTTTCCCCAAGTCCGCTGCCCTTGGGGTAAACCCAGACTCGTTTTCTTTAAAACCCCCAAATCCAAACCTCACTCTGATGGCCCCTACTGAAAAAAATTTTTGCATCCGCTCATTCCTCAATATGACACTACAAAAAATTTCTTTTTTTCAAAGCCCTTGTTCTCCCCCCTTGACCTGCAAATCCTTCTCTGTGGCCTCCAGCCGCACCCTCGCTCCCCCCAATATCCCTTTTCTCTGCCCGTCTTATCCCCCTCTTCCTCGCTACTCCTCTGCCCTCCCCTGCCAATCCCTTCAGGGGTTCCATTGCCCGCGAATTTATTTAAGTACTAAACCTGACCAAAAAGGGGTCTCCAGACCTCTCCCCCCCTCTCTCTGCCCTATTTCCAAATATCTCCCCCTCACGAATCTCCGCTCCTCACGGCCTTCTCTTGTCTCCCCCTTATCGCCCCCCACAACGGTCTCCCAAAACTTCTCCCCGGTTCCACCCCCCACTTGGAACTCACTGCCCCAACCATCGACCTCCTCCACTTTTACCGCTTCAAAAGCAACCCGAAAACCCTTTTTAGGCTCCTATAACCTACACTAACCTTTTTGTCATATTTCCCCCACAAACATGTTGCCCTCACCTCCTGCTCTTTCCCCCTCCCTTTTAAAATTTTTTGCCCTCGGGTTAGGGTCCCCTCCCCTCTGTCGTGCCAATTGATTAATCACTTTTCATTGTTCTCGTTTGTTATGTTATGTATGTACCCCCCCAAAATATACAGCCCCTGGAATCAATGGCGCTTTAAAATAAAAAATAATAATAATGATAGAGGAAGGGAAAAACTGAGCTTGTGTATATAGGGTTATATGATGAGGGGGAAGCTGACTTGTGATATATAGGGTTATATGATAGAGGGAGGAAATTGGCTTGTGATTATAGGGTTTATGATAGGGAGAGAAGCGGCTCTGTAATATTGGGGGTTTTTTTATAGAGAGGAGGCTGAGCTCTGATATATATGTTATTGATAAAAGGGGAGAAGCAGGCTCTAGGTATAAGGGTTAAATATTATTATTTGGATCTATTTTGCTATAACCCCCAAGAGATAAGTGATGTGTGTACAATATATGCA